>JABUQX010052534.1:7500-55000 GCA_015478945.1 Trachelipus rathkii | reverse complement strand
GGCGGGCGGATATTATGTTCAGCGAGTGAAAACAAAGAATTATGGACAATATGTATCCAATTTGCGTTTTTACTTCATTGCTTATGCTCACAGACTGCAAATTAATTTGTTTAAACCGGATAAACTGATAGCCTGAATGGAATAAAAAGCGTTTTTTCAGGGTTGAATTCATTTTCAGACGTTTTTGTAGTAAGATCTCGCCCAAACGGATGACATTATTACAGGAAACTTATAAGAAATGAAATCAAATCCGGGCGAAAACTTTAAAAAACCTAATGTGCTCCATCAAAACTCATGGAAAGTTAAAATCTGAAGCTTGCGGGTTAGCTTGCGTAATTTAGAATGGTACGAAGTTCTTATTCAATAGCTGTTAGGTGGACACAGGAATATCTAAATGCTGTAACATTAACGGATTGAAGCAGTTACTCCTGCAAATGCTTAAAATTAAGTATTACGTTGTGCGGTGAATTTTTGCGGCGTAATTTATTTGCGTTATTTATATTCGATGGAATTATTTAATAATTGGATAGATGGTGGATTTTATTTAAATTTTCTTCCCAAAGCAAAGGACCTCACTCAAGAATCATTACTCCCGAGCAAGAAACATAATAAAGCCCAAGGACATTAAAAAGCATCCACCTCATAACACCCACTATCAAAATATAAGGCATCTTCAATGCGCAAACGTGTAAATTGCAACCGAAGCAAAGATCAAAAATGATTAAATACAAGAATTAAGAAAGCAGTTAAAAGTCGACCATTAATACGTACACAGAAATAGAAAAGCACCATAACATGGGATCAAATATAATAATACTGAGTCCCACGTGGGACCAAAGAAGAATTCAGAAAACAAGCCTCGACTGCCAAAGCGGGAAGAAAGGCATAAGGAGAATGATCCCCAGGGTGAAAAAAAAAGCGTTCAGGAACGTGAAAAGCCGGTGAGAAGGAACGATATGGTAATTTAAGAACCAAAAATTGCCCTGTAAATACAATAACTAAAACTCAAAAATCATGGAAGGGCACGTTCGACACAGGATGCAACTGCAAGGCTCTGTATACCGCGCAGCAATATGGAGAAGCGTGGCTGCCTTTATAAATATGGTAAAACTTATCTGAAACCGACGGGACGATAAAAAGTAAAATGAAATGGCAAGCAAGGGGACCACAAAAGACCTGCGCTACCCAATTTTATATGAAATAAGAGATCCATACGCAACGATATGTAATCAATATAAGTATGAGAAGAATAGATATAAGATTAATTGGCGAAGAGGCGGTAAATAGAGTTAAGAATAATATTGGAAATATAAATTTAGATAGATGCGATATATGATACCTGACAAGATAGAGGATATATTAGAATACCTTATGTATTACCTCTAGTGAAGATTAAAGGAATAGACGACCGAGATGATAGAAGGACCAATAAGAAAGAATTATCCTAAGGCGATGATAGATATTGTTACCGTACGTAGACCGAATACTATATGTTCTGATCCCTAGATAGGATAAGAGCCCAAATAGTTGAAGAGAATAGAGATAGAAGATAGATATATAGATGGGTAATATATAAAGATATATAGTGACGTACGGAGATTATGAGATGAGTAGGTATATATATAGATATATATATATATATAATATTATATATTATAGAGATAATATTATAATATATAAAGTTATATACAAACGAATGATATAAATAAAGATATATATATATATTTATATATATATATATATATATATATATATTATATATAATATATATATATATAATATATATATATATATATATATTATTAATATATATAAATATATTTTTTTACAATATTATATATAATATATATATTATTAAGATATTTTTATATTATTAATTGATATATATATATATTTAATATAATATTTAAATATACTATGAATATATATATATAATAATATATTAGTATATATATATAGAATTATATATTATATATATATATATAATTAATATATATATATATATAAATATATAATTAAATATTATATACAAAAAGTAATGATGAATAATATAAATCTAACAATTAATTTCAATAATTCATAAAGTGAAAAAAATGATATTAATTTATTATTATATAAAAAATTCTTCATGCTCTCTTTACTCTTAACAACAAAATGATAATATAAATTTCTACTGTTATATATGTGTATTACTATATAGACAAAACACATAAATTGACTCATACTACATAACTGTAGATACACTAGTTGATGTGGATATGTGGTTAAGTCGGAGAGAGAAATTATTTTTTGCGCACGCTGTCTGATCACCTCGCTAATACCCCAGAGGCCTCCAATCAGTAACATCTAATGTATTAACAGGATTCGTAAAAATTTTAATTGAAATCTATATTAGACGAGTGGGAGTACTTTTAAAAGATTATACAATAGAGTAAGTGGAATGGCTTAACGAATTGCTCTCTTAACTGCAGGTTTGGGAAAAATCATCAAGAATATGAAATTATTAATTTCCCTAGACTTTTTGATTTTACATTGGTATTCATCACAAGGACGCGTGAATAATTCTCATTAAGTAGAAGCAATAGGTGGTTCGTTGCCAACGGTCCAAGATATTTGGAAAATATTCATCGATGGTTTGTTGGAAATTTCTTTCAAAGGAAACATCACATTTTCAAGTATGGATCAAGGAGCAGTTTGCTCTCTAAATAATATGAGACTTGCAATGTTGTGCATAATGGAAGAGTTTTGGAGAATAGAGTTAAATCATAAATAAAATAACAAATTTGCATTTGATTACAAACTTCAAAAGATCTATGTTTTAAGAATTTAATACCTTATCCATTCAATGCTCTCTAAAGTCAACAAAACGGTTTGAAATATTTTCTAATCGAACAATACCTTCCGTAACTTCCACCCAAAACCTTCTTAGCCATTTTTGAGTTTTCGGGGTAATGGAGTGTCTTCCAAAGGTCGTTGGCGATGTGATATACACAGTGAAACATAGTAGCGCTCGGCGGTAGTCAGTCTAAAGATAGGATTACCTAGTCACTGCCTGAGTAAGAGATTAAGGAATTAGATAAGTGAGTTACTCACTGATTGGAACAGCAATTAACATATAACGCCGTTGGATATTTTCGCAACAGCTTAAATACCTCTAAAACTTTTCTTCATTACTTTTGAGCCATCATATCGTTGTACAACCAGAAAGCAGAAAGTCACATATTTTACTTGCTACGGAATACCTGGCCGCTCAGATCCTCCTCTAATCCTGGTTCCAACAAGAAGAATGTCCACCTTAAAAAATCTCACTGACTACAAATAAATGTTCCTTACTATTCTTAATTGAGAATGATAGCTCTATTACTTGAAATAGCTTGTTAACTGATATTTATTATATTTAAAATAATAAAGTTATAGCACAGCGAAACCAGACAAATTAGAATTAAATGTTATTAACGGCGATAATATAAAGTTAGAATCATGAGAGGTATTTGGAAGATTTATATAATATATATATATAATGAGTATATATATATATATATATAATATAGATATACTATATATTGTGTATATGAGATATAGATTAAGATTATGAGTATATATATATGTATATATGTATATATAAGTATGGTTATATTATGGTAATATATATATATATATGTAGGCCCTGTGATGAGCTTATCATAAGCGATTTTTATTACATAGGACGTACAGTTTGCCTGTCTGATAGTAAAATCTAAATGGGTTAGTGTTCACTGAGACGTCTCCTACCATTTCTTCACAGAGAATGCACTAATGCTGCCCTGGTAATGAGCGCTATTCGTTTTGCTACGAGTTGGAGTACTCGTCACATATCTGAAGTTGTTAAAGTCACTAAGCTTTTTTTTTTTTTTTCTTTATTATAAATAGGGGTTGAGTCTAGTCTTTTTTCTCCTAACTAAACTCTAAATGCCACTGGACCTCACACGAGTCTGACTCTCACCATCTATCTTGGTCGTCGAAACTGTTCGATTTGACGCTACAAACGCACATTTTCCTTTTGAGGATTATACTTTCTTATGTGAGTATAGTGTCAATCATATACAGTATCATTATTTCTCTCCCAAATTCTCTGACCTCAGACATGACCGCTATGCTCAATTTTGAATATACACTTCTGGTAAGGTTTGGAATACACTTACTTCTATTTCCCATATTCCTATTTACTAAACACTTTTAAAATATATAGCAAATAGATAAGTCGAGGCATTAGGTATAGAGAGCAATTATATAATATGATTATGATTGGAATAGTCTTATGAGTGCTATAATAGTTGTAGAATATAATTAGGTCCTTCAATATAATGAAGTTATAGGTATTATAATATTAGTTGTACCCTGGTAATAGAGGATTTAAATCGATATAATCGGTAAAGTAGGTGAAATAGTAAATTGGTTTTATCTGGATATATATACAATATAAATATTATATAGGTATATCAATATATTGCCTGCAGTTTATTACGTATATATAAATAATATATATATAATTAGTATTCATCTGAAGGGTTAATATAGTTATATATATTATATATAATTGTTATATATATATATATTAGAGATGATTAGAAATAAAATGATATATGAGACTGATAACATGATTATATTATTTATTAATGAGTTATTAGTATATGCCATATTATATACTATTATATAAAATAATATAATATATAATATATTAAATTATAATATATGTAATTATGTAGATATTATATAGTGAGATTAAATGATATATATTAGATGATAATATAGTTATGAGTTAATGTGTATGATTATGGCCGAATAGTTTTGGTATGTGATTATGCTAAGATAATGGAATTAGGTCCTGATTGGTAAGAATAGGAATTAATATTAATATTATAGTGATAGAAGTATGAGTGTGTGGGGATTATCCGATACGGTAGAGTTACTGAGATATATTACATGAGCGTCGGAAGGGATATAAAATGCTCATGGAGGTAAGGAATGCCAAGATAGTTTATAGTAGAAGGCCAAGTAGGAGGTATGTAACATATATAGTTAGAGAAGATCAAAGCCATAAAAAGTCGTCTTGATGTTTAGTAATAGTACACAGTTAGAGGCCTGGAATAATAATGAAACTCAAAATATTAGCAAGAGGTGGTTAATTTAAATTTTTTTTAACATAACAATCTTATTTATAGAGTAGTTGCATAGTAATGTGTCATATCGACATGCTCTGAAAGAGGATCCAGGTAAGTTCAAAGTAAGGGATCGAAAGTAACGGCTCTAAACATCAGAAGACATTATTATTATTTGGAGAAGAAAATTTTATTAATACTGATGGAATTGCAATTTTATTATTAATTCAGGCCCCCCCTCGCCTAGAGCTCAAATAGGATATATGATATCTCTCAATTGAACGATTTATATGCCAATAGTGGGTCACCCGTTCACGCCTAATCTATATATATATAATATAATAATATATATAATATATATATATATATATATAGTATATATAATATATATAATTTATATTATAGATATTTACTTCAAACACTCTCTAAAGGGCTTTAGCGGTACTCAACGTGAGAGGCAAATGCATCTTAAGGGGTGTTTATATTTTTATCTGAACTAGTCCGCTATTTTATTTATATTTCATTTTTTATTTTTCTAATATATATGTGTATTTATTTCATCTATTGGTGTGGGCATAATTTCTGATGGCTGCCTCACACTTATAAGATAAAAAACGAAAAAGAGAAAAAAAAAAAGAACAAAGTTCCTGAAGTAAAAGAAAAGTGAAAAGCAATAGTGAAGAGCTGTTCTTTTGTATATACTATGAATGCAATGTTGTGTTATTACACAAATTCTTAATAACACTATGAGGATCTTTGGTTACTAGTAGGGTGTTATTTATTTACAAGACAAAACTGGTTGCTAGGTCTACACACCTCAACACATCGACGAGAGTAACGGTATGTATGTAGATATAAAAAATGTGAATGATTGATATATGGAATTATCTATCACAATCCCATCCATTATTACCGAAGAATTACTTCACATACTATAATTAGAGACGAGTAAATTAGATAATTGCAGGGAGACAAATGATTTATTAATACACGGATATGATAAGAAGTGACGGAGATATAAGAGTAGAATTGAAGGATAGATATATACATGATAGAGGAGTATACATATAATAACCACACTTTACCATATATTAGATCAGTAGAAAGTGATTCAGATAAAAGTTCACGCACGCAAAGCCGGAATTATTTAGTTCAGGTATTAAAATTAGGGGAAAATGGGTCCACAAGCTTAATAAGAATATCCACCACTCACCTATAATGAGAAGTTATTTTATAAATGATTATAACAAATATGAAAACCATAGAACACTATAATTTTAGATCTAAGTACGACAGTCATTAAAATATTTGTTATTAAATTCACAAGGGTATGATCGTTCTCATTTGTAACTAAATCAAGATAAAATCAGGAGTTTTACTAATAAATAATATTAAAAGATATTCTAGAATACTCACGATAGAAAGAGAGAGAAATAGAAATAGAGTAGAGAAAAGAAAAAGAGAGAGAAGAGATAAGGATATAAGAGAAAAGAGATAATAGTATGGTAAAAGTAACGAATGAGTAGAGAGGATAGTATTAAATGAAAAATGTACACCTAAAAGTGATAAGTTATTATGTATCTTTATGATTAGGATACATTTAAAGTTCAGTTATGAGGATAACGGATGATGGATATTGAGTATGAATGAGTTAACTGCGACGCCAGATACTAAACTGAGCTAGAACTCTTACAGACACTAGAATGTTAGATATTATTATAATGAGAAGTATGTACAGGGGCCTTAACAAAATAAGAAAGGTAGATATATAGGAGTACCCTTACATTAAAAATCTAAGGACATAGCGATATATATTTCAAAAGCGAATGTAAATAATTTCGACAGATGAAAAGAATTAGTTACACGTATACAAAAAATATATAACAAGAAAGTTAACAGAGATACCTACATTATAGCAGATGATCGTTGATAGGTGATTCGTAACATTTTATTCCATATGTTTATCCCGAATGTGGAGTGATACCACTTTGCATCGTCACTACCATCTTGAAAAGGAAAAAATAGTGACCCATTAACAAGTAAAAGAGACTGAATTTAATTTAGAGATTAAAATATTCACGATCTTTTGCTGAGAGATCTGAAAAATTAAACAATGTCATTCTCAGTAAGAAGCTTTAAATCCTAAACAAATGCGAGTAGAGCACTCGTTTAAAATGAAGTTTATTTGTGATGATCAACAAAATAAAGTGGTAAATGTTATAGAGTTTACATATGTCTGAAAAGAACATATTTTTAATCTAAACTTCATTTTTTTTCTTTAAGCATAAAAAACTCTTTTAATAATTTTTCCTCGTCAAGTGTCTTCTTCTCTTTATTAAATCACTTCTTTTGATCCAATCATTAAAATGATCACTCAGAACGTCCCCAAAGATTAATTAAAACGTTTTCGTAACGACCCTCATTAACATTTTTTGAAATATATTTTCAGCACTTTAAAATAAGTAATGGACATTTTTCTGCTAAAGATTATATCATTCTTATGACTTGGATTAGATAAAGTTAAGTAATTTTTTTTGTTCAACCTGCTGCTCAAGCTGAATATTATATTACATTGATATTATATTATATTAGTGTTATATTATATCGTGATATTGTATTAAGTCTGCAATAGAATCTAACTCAATCTATTTTTACATTCATACATTATTACTAACCTCATTCCACCATTATTACTATTATTTTTATTATTTCCTTTATTTCATTATTTGATTTTTTTTAGTTTATTATTTTCATTGATTAAATATTATTATTATATAATTTCATATTAGTCTCTTTTTCAACAATTGAGTTAAGTAGAATTAATGTGTGCAGTAAGCTTAACTAGTCTTACAAAATCCAGGGTAGTAGTAGTACAAATATACAGCTATCTCCAGTCGAGTATGTCTTACTCTAGTAGTAGTGAGTAAAGTATAAAGAAGGAAAATATTCTCCTATTCTAATTTTACTTTATTTTGGTGAGTGTCTATCATATGGAATTTAATGCTAACATTAGCCGTATATAATTTTCATTATCTCTTGTTCTGAACATTATTATTATTTATTCAGTGAATTTTTGGAGAATGATGAGTAAGTTTTTCATTAATTATTAATGTGGATTTATTCTTAATACTCATTTTCAATTAATCTCCTCTATTAATCCTTATATGCATTAATGATTTCACTCCTGATTCTGAAGTGTTCTAGTTAGGTAAGGTCGTATATATGGGTAGTCATAATAGTGAAGATGAGAATAGTATATACGGCGACGTTCAAAAGAAAAAACAGGAAGTAGCTTAGATCACGTTTATGATGTGTAAGTTTCGAGAAAGTACAATTATTATTAATTGTTATTCAATTTAGTTCTTATGCCTGCATTTGTATTACCTTAATTCTATATATTATTCATTATTTATTCCATTATTATTTTATTATTATTCCAATTATTATTATTATTATTATTATCTATGTGATATTTATGTTACAGTAGATAGTTCACAATCATATTTTTCATTATTTGATAAATCAATTCGTATTTAGTGGCATATTACTCCAATGCTTTACTATTTTCTTTTTACTATTATATTTATTAGTATTATTTATTATTATATTATTATTATTATTATTTTATTATTATTTTATTATTTTATTATCTATGTATTATATTATTATGTATGATTATTTTCTATTTAATATTGACTGCTATTACATTTAATTATTATGAGGATATAATCTTATCTATATGATTATTGATTTCCATTATTATATTTTACTAATTTATATTATTATATGATTATTATATTATTATTATTATTGTGAAGCCGCGGACTTGCTTTTATAAACTTGAATATTAGTATAGTGAATTTATTGTTAACATTACTTATAGTTTCATAATTATTATTATTATTATTATTATTCGCTTTTACTCTTATTCTTATCACCGAAGATATACTAATTATTTACATTATATTATTAGCGCTAAAATTAGTATACGGATTATTTTTTCCTCATCTTCAGGCGAATAGTTTATACTTTTCCCATATCAGTTTTAAGTTTTATTATCATTGTGAATTTATATTCACTTATAAATTCATATTATTATTATTATTATTATTATTTATTATTATATATTCAATTAAAATATATTAAAATAGGTATATTCACTTAATTATTATTAATATTATTATTATTATTATTATATTATTATTATTATTATTAATTCCACTAATAATTATTCACTTATTTATCTAAAAAATGACTATTCATGTAATACACATTGTGTAAACCATTTAATATCTGGTAATTAATTAAAATTTACTATAATTGATTACTGTTTAGTAGACTCGTAGAGATTCTTTAATCCCGATTCAATTACCCCTGAAATATTCTTGATGTCTAGATTATTATTATTTTTTATTACTATTGATTGTTTAGTAATGGAGGTAAATTAAGCGTAGTAGGACCATATATTCGTTTCCAATTTTAAGTTTAGTATTACGACTTGTTGTGGAGGTCCGTATGGTGGTGCTGGGTACTTCGTACAGTAGTGAAGATTTTTATAGAGGAACAGATAGACAACAATGAGAGAGTTTTGTTTTGCTATAATTATGTTGGCTGCGTGAATAGGCGGCTATGCATCATAGCAGGTAGCATAGCTATTGTTAATCTATGAAAGATGAGATGTGAATTTAATCAGACAATTTAACATACTGTGCGTATATGAGAGCAATTGTTGAGCTGCGTTGTACACGATATGAGACATGTATGGGCCTGTGATTGTTGCACTCTTCGAACTCTCGAGGCGGATCCAAGACAAATGCAAAATGGCGAGAATGGGTCTTTCCAGCTAACCGTCACACTTGGCACTTGAAGGGAGGAGTATTCAAGGTAGGCAAAGCGTAATCAAAAACGAGAAAACATAAATAAATACTAGAGAGTACATATAAATAAATAATAAACTTGTACTCTAATAAATAACTCATAATAAATAAATAAATAAATAGATATAGTGGGTTTCATTAAACTGAATATAATAAAATTTAATTTTATTTGAATGAAAATATGAACTTTGAAATATATTCTCAATAAAATCAGCAATATAATAATAATAGAGTAGTAAGATAATAAGTAATAATACTAATAAATCAATGCTATAAGTAACTAATATAATAACAAAATTATATAATGAATAGGTACATCATTTAAACATATAATAATAATAATAATTTGAATTACTCAAGTGAAATAATAATTTAAAATAATAATATAATGAATAATAAATAAATATATAGCTCATAGATATAATAATAATAATAATAATTTATCATCAACATTACACACACCTTATATAATACATAGACTTATTTAATCTAAAAACCGTGTATTAGATTACATAAATTATAATTATATTTTCAAAATAGTCATCATGAGAGTAATTTAATAAAGATGCTACCATATATACCATTAATAAAATATCAACATAATAATAATAATAATAATAATAATAATAAGTGAAATTACATCATATTATAACTAAGAAGATAACGAATAAAAATCTAATATTAATCACATAATAATTCACTAATCCAATTATACGAGAACTAATAGAATAATTATATCAATAAATATAAAATTATCAATCAGATAATAATATTAGATAATACATTTTATTACTTGGTATATCTAGTGTTTGGTGATATTATATTAGTAAGTTTTAATTATTTATTTAATGTTTGAGAAGAGAATATTGGGTGATTTTCGTTATATCTATTATTCTCTTATTATTATATTTCAAAATGTTCTTCATTCTTAATATTATGATAATAATACATATTATTATTATGGTGACATTTTGTTTATAGTGACATTACAGGTTAATATTAATGATACTTTTAATTAAATTAATTATTCACTTCGAGATTTGCCAATATTGAACTATTATATTATTATTTGAGGTCAAATATTTAGTGAACATTATTAACATAAAAACATGGCATTAGAATTAATTTATGTGGAGTAAGATATATTATATGTTATTATTAATTAGAAATTATAGATTCTGAGTTTATTATATCAGTCTATATCACTCTGATTTTCAGTAATATGTAAACACATTAACTCTAGAGATTATAATTATAATTCAATATAATTATTTATATGTATAACCATATTATAATAAATTCAGATTTCCATTTTATATTAATGACATACATTAATTAACGAAATCTAATACAAGTGGAATTCTAAGTTCACAATTGATAATTTCTAAATATAATTTCACAATTATAAGGCAAAATATAATAGATTAATGTTCTGATTAAATATACATATTAGGTGTATGACATTATAACTAACCATTATAAATTAATACATTATAATTATATAAAGTAATTATAATTATTTAAATTATAGATTATTAATTAATCATACATCTTATTCATCTATATACTTCACTATGAATTTCAAATTAACTTTAGAACAATTCCCAGTCTTCGACCAGACATTATTATTATTATTAAACAATATATTTCCAATTATCATGAAAGCACGTCACTCCCATTATATTATTTATTGAAATTATTTTTATTCAATATTATTTTTTTATTGTTTACAAATTTTTTTATTATTCTCCCGCGGTTGCAAATTCATTGCGTCCCAGAAGGAAAGCAGCTATGTAGCACGTGACGAATTTTTGAAATATGGTAGAATCGGAAATCCGGCAATCGGGGAATCACATCCGAAGAGTTTCTGATAATCAAATTCTTTTGTTTTTTTTGGTTTTTGTTTTTCAAATGACACGAATTCGTCGAAATCCGTCGCCATCGCCCATTAATTATACCATATTGATTATTCAGATTTATTTAATTTAAAAGATGGTAAAAATGCCCGATATCAATAGCTTAAAATATTTTCGTATGAAAGTATGACTTCGTTTCAATATTTGCTATTTGGCTCAAATGTTCGTTATATTATTATTTATTATTATTATCTAAGTTATCTATAACTTTGAGACTCGTTGCCAAACTATACTTTTAATCCAACAAATTGAAATTGTTTTAAATTGAAATATACTTGGATTTATCATTCATGTAAACTATTGGGAAAATTTAATTATTATTATTATGTATATCTTTTTTAAGGTGTAACTTAAATTAGCTTGGAGTTGAAATTTATTGAGCATGATCTCTGGAATTTTTTTTATTCAAATAATCAAGCTTTTCGTTGAAACCTCGTGCGTTCAACGAGAAATTATTCTTCTTTTAAGCAAAAAGGACTTGTAAAAAGTTATAATAATATTATTAATATTCTGATTATGTTCGGCTTCAAAGAAAGTGATGCTTTAAAATATAAATAGAACTTCCTGCCGCGGATCCAATTAATGAAACAACCCAATCTTTTCTTAAGTGCTCTTTTTCAACCGTTGTACTAATTCAAAATTAAAAAGTCTTTATATGTTTAACGTTCCTCGTGTAGGAGTTATGAGCTCTCAATAAGCAAAGATTGCCAGAGTCGTTGTACTGGCCTGGATCATATCTCTTTCGTAATCAAGCTAGCGTTCGAGAAGACGGCGGGTCAGCCTTCACATGTTGACATTCGCGTTCTCTGAAACTCATACCATGAGGTAACAAAATAAAATTTTAGAATTCTTTTATATTTTCTTAAAGTAAAACACTACGGCTTAAGCAATGAAGAGAGTAAAGAAAGTAAGGAAGAAACTAAAACGATAAAGATTATAAAATACAAAATTTAAAAATACAACAGATAGATACTAAAGATTAATAACGGAAAAAATAAGATTAGCAATAGATTACTATTATTAAAGAATATGGGTTGGTTTACACGCTAACAAACATTATTCTTGATTATTCATGTCAGAGGATTTAAAGAGTATTTTAGCTTGTTATATAGTTGCCCCCAAAATGTCTTTGCTAACCTCCCTCGCAAGGTCCTTATCTGGTCTCCGCCAACTGCGTTAATAATTCCCCATCTCCTCATATTATAATTATTTCTTCATTAGGCACTGGCTTTTTCTGAACTCTCTCTATAAAATGAAACAGATGCCCTTGTGAACTCTCTCTCCTCGCTTCGCTCTCTTCCTCTCCTCTCTCTTCTCTCCTCTTCAATTCTCCTCCTCTTCTCTCTCTCTCTCTCCTCTCTCTCTCCCTCTCGTTCTCTCTCTCTTCCCTCCTCTCCTCCTCCACCTCCTCTCTCTCTCTTCCGTCTCCACTCATCTCTCTTTCTCTCTGTCTCTCTCTCTCTCTCTCTCTCTCTCTCGTCATCCAGCAACTCGACACTTTCTCATGGGACTCTTTTTTCCTACACCTTTATTATTTCTTTTCAAACTCTCTCTTTACGCTACACTTCATCACTATGCTCATCTTGAATTATACTCCAATAGTATAAAGCTCGGCGCAATACATTCTCTTTAATGCTATTCTACCAACTTCGCTCTTGATTGCGCCAACTTTTAAATGCACGTTACATCGAGGTCATGGGGGCCCTTTATAATGGTTACACTTTTTCTTCAAATTTTCCCAACTACGGTAGAATTTATGTCGTCGTCACACGAGGATACTATACTTTCAAAAAAAATAAATTCAGAATGTTTGATTGATTGTGTAAATACGTTCATTTTTTTTACTACTATTAAGTGGACAGAACTTATAATATTACTAGTTACTAGTTGTTATCGATTACCAAAATACCTAGCAGTTATTGCTGTTCTTATTAAGAGTTGGACTGTTTTATTTTAGTAGCACTGTTAGTAACTTCCTCGATTCCTAAAGTGGCTACTAAAACAATCCAACTTTAATAGAACAAATCATTTTTTTTGACACGATATGCAACTTTTTCAAGATGTCAGTCTTTTTAGAAGTTCGTTAACATCAGCATTTTGGGTCCCATAAGTAATGATGTTTGAAATGCCATCTCACATAGTTTATGCAAGTAATGTTAATAGAAATACATAAATAAAAATAAGACAGAATAATATTTTTTAAAAACAGTAAAATGAGTAAGCTGCGGAAGTGAGGAGTTTTTTCGTGACTATCAGCAAGTCCTGTCTTTGGGACCGTCCTTCGGGATCGGGACAAACATGAGTTTGCCAGAGTTCTTATGGAACATGGAAAAGTTTTAGAATAATAATAGAGGGTTAAATATGAATTACGACTTGCTTAAAGGATACATATTGAATGATATCATTAGCAGACCTAGGTACACACTCCCGCAAAGATTCACAGTTGCCATTAAAGAACTTAAAGAAAATCACATAACAAGAGCAGATAAAGGTAATAAAATCAGTGAATCTATTTAAGAATCAGAATAGCATTAACGAAAACTTTACAGATCTTTCTGACCCGTACGTTCCGTATTCTCTGTTGAACAAAAATCTCTCACGGTCTCACGAGGACAGTTTTAAGCAAAAACTAACAAGCAATAACTTAAAGACATGAGGAGATATACAAAGAAAACTCGTGTTTACGCTCCCAAAGATCACACGCTTCTACGGATAACCGACAGTCTTTCATAAGGAAAACACACCCCGTACGCCCATTAGATCTCCCAAACATAACATATATTCACATACAAACTGGCACAATGGCTGAATCAGCAATTGAAAAACCTCATTGGAAAATATAGCACGAGTCACATAAAAACAATCAACTAATTCATATCGGTGTCTTAATGGAAACTCAACATGTCAATAACAAAACCACATCCTTAGCTTCGGATGTTAGTGTATAAGTTTTCCCTAACCATGCCCAATCAACAAACACTGGCGTGGATGGATGACTACGTAAAATGAGACACTATAAAGTTTGACATTCCTGTTCGACAAATTAAGACAACTGAATCATTCGCTTACATGAAATAATCCTCTGAAAATGAAGACAGATACTATAAACAAAAATCAGGTCTCCCTATGGGCTCCCCAAATGTCCCAAACATCCAATATATCTTTATGGAATTCTTTCGAAAGGGCCATTCGTTCACAGTCATCCCCACTACTCAGATCTTTTTTGGAAGGAGTACGTCGTCGACGGTTTTTGTGGCGTTGACCACCCATAACTAGATCCCCAAGTCATGCTGAACCAATTCAACAACAAATCCTACCATAAATTACGTTAGAAATGCGCCGAACATTAATACATTGCCGATTTTTTAGAATATTATGATCTACAAAATAGAGTGATAATCCAGACCTTTACAAACGATTTAGGAACCAACCCCATGTGGACCATCCTAATATAAATTGACTTTCCACCCCCACTCCTTTAAATACAAAAATGTCCGGTCATTTCCTCAAATACTTAGAGCTCTTAGATCTGTAGCCCTCCCGAACTGGAGGGAGAATTGGACTCACATTCAAAGAAGCTCTTTTCTAAAATTTGCAATTCCACCAAGGCAAAATCTTTCACAGACTCATTAATATAAGGCAAAGAATCGCTCTAACAACCGTCTACAGGACACACTACGACAACATCACCTAAATACTTGATATCAATCTTAACCAACAGATGGTGCTCCATAATACAGAGATCTACTACCTCCGAACATACAACCAGTGGAAAACATAAATTTAAAAGACGATCCCTTCAATGCAAATATATGCAAGACCTCCCTCCAGGTTCAGCCCATTACCTGGAACTCCATGATTGGTTGCACAGAATGTCCTAGCACGAGTATAAATAGCAGAATCGATAGATATAAAACGTAAGAATTTACCAACATGGTTGAGATCTCCAAACAGAGAAATTTAAATTTCGACATTGGTTAAGACATAGAAACCAGTTTAAATCACAAATTCAGATGCCGAAAAACTATCAGCATTCTTCAAAAAATGAAAACAACACTTTAATACGAAAACTTTTTGGACAGTCCTTCCTGTTATGCAATACAAAAACAACAAAAATTTGGAACTATAATAGAGGGAAGAACTGAAATAAGGACACTCTACTCAACACGATTCTTTTGACTGCTAAAAAAGGAAATTATAATGAATAAAATTAAAGAAGAAAACCAACAAAGATTCGAACACCATCCAGTACTGAACAACAAATATTGTATACAATTAGTCGGAGCACGGCATAAAAGATTCGAATAAGTCCAGCAGGACTGAAAGAGCCATCTTTTTAGAAGGTTTCCCCTCATCCCACCTTTTATAAGATTCCTAATTTGTTGTATAAATAAATAAATGTTTATTGTGATAAAGTAAAGTTTATATTCATTAGGCGTGTTATATTGTCATTGACGCGGAAGGTGGATGGACAAAATACTAGACATATATATACTATATATATATATCTATATATAATATATTATCATATAATATATATATATATATTATATATACTTATAATATATTAATATATATATATATATATATCTATAATATAAAATAATAATACCTTGGATATGGAGGTAAAAGGAGCTCCATCTTCTTGTCAGATCAAGAGTTCCCAAAGGAGGAATTCCCTTGGCTTGACGCATATTAATTTAACCATGAACTCACCTCAAAACTTTGAAGACGTTTGACTGCGAAGGGCAAACAGGGTGGCTCTTTGTCAAAATAATTATTTTATTAGTTATTATTATTATTAATTATTATTATTATTATTATTATTATTATTATTAGTTATTTATTCATTATATTATTTTATTATTATTATTATTATTATTACTTATTATTTATTATATATTATTATTATTATTATTATTATTTTATTACATTATTCCTTATTATTATTTTATTATATTATTATTATTTATTATTTGTTATTATATATTATATTCTTTATCAATTTTTCATTATACAACTATTATTTTTTTCTTTACACTTATAAGATTAATTATTATTAATTGTTTATTATTATCATTTTTATTATTTATTATAATATTATTATTAATTATTATTATTATTATTATTAATTATTATTCTTAATTATTATTATATTATTAATTATTATTATTAATTATTATTTATTATTATTATTATTATTCTTATTATTATAATTATATTATTACCATTACATATTATTTTTATATATACTACCATTAACCTGAAGAGAAGTACATTTTTGATAGGGACGCGCCACACCATTGTTGGCTTCCCATAAGTTAGCCCCTTCAAGGCGAGCGCTCCGCCTTGAATTGTAAAGAGTACATTGTAAGACCCTTATTCCCATTAGGAGTGGTCCGTGGTAATGATTAAGAAATTCTCGGGAGACTGTACATAGGGGTGACAGGTAGTTTAGGCTTTTGAGATTCAGGAAGCTACAATCCAGGAAAAACATAAGTTTCGTAATACATACTAACCTACTAACATAACTAGCCTAACTTAATTTATTATATTCAAAAATAAAGAAGAAATTGCTATAGGAATCTATAGTTATTAAAATCTAGCAACCCATTGATTTGGGTAGTCTAATCTTGATCTGTGCTCCAAATAAAAATAAAAGTTTGAAGAAATGCAACAGGATCTAAACGGTCAAATTAGAATGATTTGGAAGTCCAACAAAATTATCAAATTTTAAAATGATCATTATAGATACTTAATTTTAAATAGATATTCTTAAAAAGAAATTTTTTTTATGAATTTTAACGATAAAATTATAAAGAAAAGTAAAAAATGAAAAGTATTTTGTAAAAATACGATTTAAAACTCTTGACTGTAATTACGAATGTAAATTTTTCTTCGATCTGAAAATCTGCATTTTTTTTTTCTTCAAATTTATGATTTTTTTGTTCAGATTTGAAAGAAACGCGAAAATGATTCCTTTTCAAATATATATTAATGGTAATAGTAGAATAGGATTGCATTATTTCACGTATTTTCAATTCACTATTAATTTATTACTATTTGTTATTACTTGATTATTATTATTATTATGGAATTCTTATATTTAATGTAGTTAACCTGTTATAACTATATATTAAATTATTATTATTTTATTAATTAATCTTTACCTATTAATTATTATTATTATTAATTAAAAGGCTTGAGTAGCACTGCACGTTTATTTATTATTATTTATTATATTAATGAATATTTGATTATTATTATTTAATTATTATTT
Source organism: Trachelipus rathkii (assembly GCA_015478945.1). Lineage (NCBI taxonomy): Eukaryota > Metazoa > Arthropoda > Malacostraca > Isopoda > Trachelipodidae > Trachelipus > Trachelipus rathkii. Next base: position 36,789 of record JABUQX010052534.1, on the reverse strand, counting down.
ATATTATTAGTTATATTTCTTATTAATTCTTATTATTATTCTTATTATATTATTATTATTATTTATTATTATTATTATTATTATTAATTATTATTATTATAATTAATAAGTTATTATTATTATTCATATTATATTACTATTATTAATTATATTAATTAATTATTATTATTATTATTATTATTATTATTGATTATGTATCTTTATAATTATTATTATTATTATTTATTATTATATTATTTATTATTAATAATTATTATTATTCATTATTATTATTTTTATTATATTATTATTTATTATTATTATTATTATTATTATTATAATATTATTATTCTTATTTTGATTATATTTATTATTATTATTATTATTATTATTTTATTATTATTTTGTTATTATTATCATTTATTAATTTATTATTATTTAGAAATTCTAAATCAGCTTTTGTTTTACAATATACGTTTTTTCTTTTAGCTTCCATTTCCCTACAATATTTCCTTCTGACATCATTAATCTTTCTTGTTAATGACTCTGAGAATAATTTGCACTAGACAGCATATAATAGCAGGCATATTTATATTCTACTAGATCCTGACGGTTTCGTCCGTAACACTTTTGGAGCTCTTTCAAAGTTTTGACTTAACATTGGGCGGCCGAGGGCGGGAATGAGATTATTTAAAACACTAGATTTAAAAAATTAAATTACTAATAATAATTGATTACGGATTTTAGATTTTTATGCATTTCATATTACCTTATTATGTTTTATTTTACTATTATTTCATATTATTTTTAACATTAATTATTTAATTATTATTTTATTATGACTATTATTATTATTATAATTATCGTTATTATTATTACTTAATTATTATTATTATATTATTATTATAATATTATTATTTATTCTATATTTTATTATTTATTTTATTATTATTATTATTATTAACTTATTATTTTATTATTATATTATTAATTATTATTATATTATTGATTATTTTTATTGTTATTATTACTATTTTTTTCATCATATAATATAATATATATATATATTATATATATTACTATATATATATATATTATATATATATATCTATATATATATATATATAATATATTATATATTATATATAATATATATATATTATTTTTATATATATATATATATATACTATATATTATATCTATATATTATATATATAATATATATAGTATATTATAATATATATAATGTATATTATAATATATATACTATAACTATATATAATATATTATATATATATATATATATGTATATATTAATATATATATATATATATTATATATATATATATTATAGTATATATATAATATAATATATATATTGTATATATATATATATATATATATATATATATATATATATATATTATTGTAATTTTTATCTTAAATATTTTTTCTTACTTGTATTTTCCCCTGTTTATGTAATATTTATTTGTTTATTGGCTTTTTTATATTATTTTTTTTTTAATATTTTAAATATTATATTTTTTATATGATTATTTATGCTTATTTTATATTTTTTAAATTTTAATTACCTTACCTTTATTATTTTTATCAACTAATTTTATGTAATTTAACTTAATTTTTTAATTATCTTAGTTAAAAAATTTAATTATATCTATTTGGAATTATTTATAAACGAGTATTTATTATCATTATTTTCTTATTTTTATTAATTATTATTAATTATTTATTTATTTTTAATCATTATCTTTTATTATTAATTAACATTATCAAATCATCTTTATTATCTGTTATTTATTATCTATAACAATTTAATCTACCTTTTTTATTACTCGAGATTTAGTTTTTTTTTATCTTTTTATCACATTCTTATTTTTATTATCTAATTTTTATTACCATTACCAAATTATCATTATTATCTAATATTTATTATATGTTGAATTATCTTCGTAATCTGTTATTTATTGTATATGTCAATCCCATTATTATCTTATTTTCAATACTTGACATTTAGTTTCTAATTACATTATCAAATATTTATTATCTTTGCTTAATCATAATTATCTAATATTTATTATCTTTATCAAATTATCTTTTTGTGATATTTATCATCTTTGATAAATTATATATTTTTTATTTTTATTGCTGGACATATATATGTATATATATATATATATATATATATCATATATATGATATATATATATATATATCATTAATATTATATAATATACTATATATATAAATATATAATATATATGATAATATATAATATATAATACATAGTATATAATATATATATATATTATTATTATATAATGTTTTTATACTTATCAAGTTATTTTTAGTTTTTAACTACGTAATTATTTTCTTTTTAGTTATAAATATAAATTCGTTTATTTTCAATCAAATATTTATTATCATTTTATTATCATTATTATTTTATATATTTTATTGTCTTACTTAATATGAATTATTATTACTAACAAAATATTATTTTTATATCTGTTTCATTTAATATTTAATATGTTTTTAAAATAATTTTTTTTAAATCTGATGTTTATAATATTTATCAACAATCTCATAATCTTTCTGCTAAACTTAATATTGTTTTCTAATTTGTAATATTTAATATTTATTATTTTTTCAAAATTTTATTTCCTTTATTAATTGATTTATTATTTATCGTCTTTATTAATATATGTTTTCAAGTCTCACCTTATTTTCTCTTTACAATATTTAGAGACTCTTGTGTAGCTTACAAAACAACTCCAACTGGAAATTTAACCTAATCCGTTACATAGAATAATGACGGATTAATAACATTTGGACTAACTAAGGGGCAAGAGAAGGCTTTATTAATTAAGCAATAAGGTAGAAAAATGTCATACTGTAAATCTGGAATAAAAAAGGAGCACACAAAAATATTCCAAAATAAAATAAATCGACCTTAGTACATATTAATTCGCAATATACGGACAATATCACAAAAAAAATCGAATTAAAGAAGTAGTTCAAAGAAAATTGTTATTTAAAGAATTTCAAAGTTCAAAATAGTTAAGTTTTTAAAATACTCTTGATCATAGGAATGTAAACCATCTGGGGTGAATTATGGTAACTATCTAAAGCAAGCTAGATTGTTAATTAAAATAGAAATTGTCCATTTTTTTTTTTTTTTAAGTTTTTACATTTAACACTATTTGAAAGCATAATGCAAATGTTAAGATAAAGGCAACTTTTAACAAGGGATATTAAAATAGTAGAAAGCTGTGAGGAATTATAACATATAACTGGTCACTAGACGATACAGCTGCTTTTGTAAACTGTAAGACGTGATGAAAATCGGTCTCAAAGAACAACAAATGTTTCAGTAACAATTTGGTTATTAAGAATATTTGTCATTACCGATCAGAAATGGTATAAATTAATGAGAAATCGAAAACAAATATAATAATTATTCTGAATGATTTAAATAGAGCAATAATTCAATTTTAAGTGCAAAAGAGAGCATCCTGGCGGCTAATCTCTGAACTAATATCATGTTCTAAATTGATGGTAATTTCTAATATACAGAAATTAAAAATAGCAATTAATAAATTACTAGTTACTAGAATGTTAATTACATACATACTAGGAAGATCAGCATAAATTCTGATCATACAGTTCAATTTTCAAATTTCTAAACAATATAATTTGAAAGAGAATTGAGATTTTCAATTTAAATAAATGGACGATTTTCAAATGAATGTCATGACCTCAAAAAGGTCAATCGGAGGTCTAAAACCTATAACGAAGTAAGGATGAGATATCTTAATTCTAATGATATATATAAATCACATTGGTAGACGGAAATTCACAAAAGTAGTTAAACAAATATTGACGAAGTAGCTAATAAGAAATTGCCGGAATTTTCATCACCGGCTGAAATAGATTTCAAATGTAAATTATTCAAAAAGTACTAAAGAACAGGATTTGAAACATAAAAAAATGTTAAGCTATCACATTCATTACATGAAATATTGGACAAGTTTTACTAAGAGTTAAGTGACAGTTAACAAGCGATTAAGTGACAGTTAACAAGTAATTAAGTGACATATGACAAGTCATTGATTAACATTCGAAATAGGTCAGGTGTTATAACGGAGCATTGCGAAACATAACTATTAATAAATGTCCACTTTTCTGCTTTTTTTTGAAATTGTCTTTCAATGAAACACATTATTGTTTCTCAAATGCCCTGAAAGATACAGTTAAGAATCTCAATGGTTTAGATTTACAAATAATTTTCAAATGTTGACACAACGGTAATTTAAAGGTAATTTTTACAGATTCTATAATTTTGCTAATGTGAAAATTTAATGAAAAAGTTTAATTTTACACAGCTGAAAATCTTTTCTTATTGAAACCAGGTTTTCACAAGCGGTGATGAACATAGTTCTGAGTCATACGTAATAACAAATTATTGAAATTTTCATTTAACAAACGTCCAAGTTTTAGCAGAGCACCTGAACAATTAATATATGTCTCATTTTCTGCTTTTTAAATTGCATTTCAATTGAATACTATATTATTTTTTGTTGCAAGTTGCTTGTAAATACCCGTTAAAAACGCTCATAAGTTTTTATAGATTTAGCCAATGAATTTCATGTTGAATCTTTAGGAAAGAAATTCGCTACCTTTTAAGATTTCTCAAACTTCGTAATTGCAAACTTAAGAAAAGCCTGTAACTTTAGAAGTTAATAAATTTCTGTTATTTTTAGAAACAGGTTTATCACATACTAGCTGAACATATTTGGTATATAAAAACCAATATCTGAAGGATTTCATTAACCAATGTCAATTTAAGACACCCTACAAACAACTGTAATACAATTCTTTTTGCTCTTAGTTGAAATTGCATTTCAATGAAACACACTCCTTTTTGTCAATGACTAGAAAATACCGTTATAAAAACTGCAATTTTTAAGATTGCCCACCCAATGAATTTCAAATGATAAAATTTAGGAAGAAATCGTAGCTTTTAAGAGTCTAAGTATATCGTTAATGTATCCATAAATTTTAAGCAAACAGCGTAATTTTTAGAAGTTAAAATTTTTTATTAACAGGAAGAAAGGCAATCACAACTAATGAAATACTTTGGTATTGAGTAATGAACAATAGTTGAAACTTTCCATTAAAGAAAAGACACGTCCAATTTAACTGACCCCTAGAAACAATGTTATAAAGTTCTCTTTTTTCTGCTTTTTTTAAATTGCGATTTCAAATGATAGATCCACATTATCTATTCAAATGTGCTGAAAATACCGTTTAAAAACTCAAATTTAAGATTTAATGTAAAGTAATTTCTCAAATGTTGAAACTTTTCTGAAAATATTCGCAATATAAAGTTCTACATTTTGTAATCTGAAATATTTAAGAAAACGATATTTTGGAAGTTAAAATTTTTAAATAATAAAATATTTTCAAACAAATTGCATTTCTTTTGATTATAGTAAAAATAAATATTGAAAGTTTCTATTAGAAAAACTGTCAATTTTAACGACCCTAAACAATATAATTATAATTCCTTTTTTGTCTGCTTTGTTGAGAAATTGAGCATTGTCAATGAAAACGACATTATTTTTTCCAACTGCTGAACAATCCGTTAAACCCACAACTCAATCTTTACAGATCTTCACGCAAAATTAATTTTAAAGTGTTGAATTTAGCGGAAAAATCGTACATTCTAAGATGTATTTCTGGAAATTCTGGTGAATGTTGGCAAAGATTGGGGTTAGGAAACAGCGGCTTAAGCGTTCTTAGATTGTGTATCTATATTTTTTTGTTTAAAAACAGGTTTTTCAAACTAATGATGATAGTTTAGTTGTTCGACTCAGAGATTGAATGTTCATTAAAAAAACGTCAAATTTAGACCCTAACTTATTTAATAAATTACGTTTTCTGCTTTTGAAACTAGCATGGGTTCAACTGAACACATTATCTTTCAATGCTGAAAATACTGTGTAAACAAACCTCAATTTTTAAGAGTCTAACTAACATTAATTTCCTCAATGTTGAACAATTCTCTAGGAAAAATCCCGTACTTATTCAAGAGTTCCTTCATAATGCTTGTGTAATGTGAAAGTGTTAAGCAATAAAAGTGGTAATTTTAGAAGTAATATATGTTTTTTAAAAAGCGTTCTTCACATTAATGAATCGATTGGTATATAAACAAAATATTGAAATTTTCATTAGAAAAACGTCAAATTTGAAGACACTCTAAATATTCTATGTTCAATATTCACTTTTCTGCTTTTGAAATCGCATGTCAATGAAACACATTAATTTTTCCCCATCGCCCTAGAACAATATCCGTTAAAGAACTCAAGTTGTTAAGAGTAAACAAATAATTTCAAATGTTTGAAATATTAGAAAACCAGTCGCTACTTTTAGAGAGTTTCTAATTTGGTAGTGTGAAGATTGTAAGAAAGAAGCGCGTAATTTTAGAAGTTAAGAATTTTGTTTTAAAGACAGGTTTATCTCACAACTAATGGAACACTATAATGATTGGTATAGTAACACGCCAATATGGCCAACTTTCCATTCAAAAAGCGCTCAATTTAGAAACGACCTGATAAACTAATTAATATAATCTCACTCTTTCCGTGCTTTTTGGAATACGCACTTCGTCAATTGACACAGCTATGTATTCGTGCTTTCACAAATGCTTCGAAAAATTCAGCCGTTTAAAGAAGCTATTGTTTCAACGAATTTAACAAAATACGATTTTCAGAATGTTCGAAACTTTAGGAAAAATCATGTTTTTATTAAGAGGCTTCTAGAGACTGCTGTAATGCTTGCAGTAAACCTTTAGTAGCTCCATATTTAGCAAATTAAAAATTTTAATAAAAACACGGTTTTCACTACTATTGAAATTGTTAATACAAAAATAACAACATTCAAATTTAACTGTAATACGTGAAAAAAAATAGCTAAAACTATTAATAAATTTCACTTTTCTGCTTTTTGAAATGCATTTTCAATGAACACATTTTTTTTCAAATGCCGAAAATACCGTTAAAAAACCGAATTTATACGATTTACAAATAATTCAAAATGTTGAATTTAGGAAAAATCGACCTTTTAAGAGTTTCTAATTTGTAATGTGAGAAATTTCAATGATAGAAAATTGGATTTTTCAAATACGATCTACAAGTCATTGCAATTAAAAAAAAAATACCTAAAATAAGAAGATGTGATGAGGTTATATGATTTTTCTTGCATTACCATTTAAAACAAAATGCATGTTTTCATATACACTGTATCTATTATATATTAATAGAACTTTACCACAAGTTATTAAATAGGTACAAAATCCTTTTTCTAAAAACTAATTTTATTCAAATGTATCTTTAAAATAGTTTTAAATAAGTTTATTTTATAGAACTTGACCACACATTATGTTTCAAATGGATTGGAAATTTAGGAAAAAAGTCTGTCACTTTTGAAGAGTGTCTAACAATTCTGTAGAAGTGTGAAAACAATTTAAGGCAACCCAGCCTGTAATTTTGAGAAGTAAAGTTTTTTTATTAAAACAGGGTTTTCACAACTAATGAAATATTGCGTATACTAAATAACAAAATATTACGAAACGCACTTCTCATGTAAAAAACGGTCCATTTTAAGACACGAAAACCTAGATTTGAAGTGCGAATATCCTCTTTTGCTTTTATGTGTAATATTGCCAAGTTTCAATTGAAATGACCCATTGTATTGATTTCATATGGCGAAATATGACCGTTAAAATTTACTCAAGTTTTAAGAGATTAACCCAAATGAATTTCACAATGTTGAAACTTTAGGAAAAATGCTACTTTTTAACGAGTTCTAACGACTTATTGTAAGTGTGGAAAATTTAATGAAAAGCCGTAAGTTTAGAAATGTTTAAAATTTTATCTTATTACAAACAGCTTTTCAAAAACATAATCGAATTATTGTTGGATATATATAACACCAAACTCTGCACACATATTCATCTAACGTCAATTTAAGACATCTAAAATGCTATTAATAAATTCACTTTTCTGCTTTTTGAAACTTGCATTTCAATGAAACACATTATTTTTTCAAAGTGATGAAAAATACCGTTAAATCTCAATTTTAAGATTTACCAATAAATTTCAAATGTGTTGAAATTTAGGAAAACTCGTACTTTTAAGAGTTCTAAATGTGTATATTTTGGAAAAATTTAAAAGAAAAAGCCGTAATTTTAGAAGTTACAATTTTTTATTAAAACAGGTTTCACAACTATGAATATTTGGCTATTATAAACACAAATATCTGAATTCATTAAAAAACTGTCAATTTAAGACACCTACAACTATTAACATATTCGCTTTTCTGCTTTTTTTTGAAATTGGCATTTCAGATGAAACACATTTCTTCTTTCAAATGGCTGAAAATAGCCGTTTAAAAACTCATTTATCGATCTCACCACACATCCTGATTTCAAGATTGGCATGATATTCTAGGACATAATCCGTACTTTTTAAGAGTTCTAAATTCGTGAATGTGAGATTTAAGCAAAAAAGCGTAAGTTGTTAGAACGTTTAACTTTTTTCTCTTGTATTAGAAACAAGCGTTTGTCACACTAATGAACATATTCTGTATACGTCTAATAAACAAATATTGAAGATTTCATTAACAACGTCAATTTAAGTCACACCTAACAACCAATTAATAAATTGGCTCCTTTTTCCCTGCTTTTTTTAAATTGCACTTGCTCGAATGAACAAACATTTATTTTTTTCAAATGCTGACAATAAACCCCGCTAAAAACTCAATTTTAAGCATTAACAACGTATATCACACTGTGTGAAACTCTTAGATAAAAATCGTAACACCTGTTTAAGAGTTCTAACAATTGTGTAATGGTGAAATTTAAGAAATAATCGCACGTAATTTTTACGAAAGTTAAAATTTTTTATTATAACGTATTCTCATCGATCTAATGGAATATTTGATATCTAAACAGGCAAGATATTGATCAATTCTATTTAAAAAAAATTTAATTTAAGACACCTAAAATCATTAATAAATTGCTTTTTCTGCTTTTTGAAATTGCATTTCAATGAATACACATTATATTTTCAGAACTGCGCTCGGAATATACCGTTTCAAGAATACTCAATTTTTAAAGCTTTACCCAACATATATGTTCAACTGTTGAGAATTTAGGAAAAATTCTTTGGTTTTAGAAAGTTCTAAATTTGTAATTGTGAAATAGTTTAAGACAAAGAAGCGTATTCTTTCAAGATGTTATCAATTGTTTTTTTTTAACAACAGGTTTTCAAAAGAACTAGAGGTGAACATCATGCTTGAGTATATATATAACAATCCTGTGAAATTTTTCATTAAAAGAAGAACAGGTCAAATTTTAAGACACCTAAGAAACTATTTCGAATACTTTACTGTATTCTGCCTATATTTTGCACTATATAGCATTCTCTAATGGCCAACACATTATTTTCTATTTCAAATTCTGAAAATACTGAGTTTGAAGACAATACTGTCAATTTCAGAATTGTAACCAAATACATTTCAACTATTTTGAACATTTAGGAAAGATATCGGTCCTTTTAAGAGTTCTAACAATTTGTAATGGTTTATAAATTTAGAAAGCGTAATTTTAAGAACGTTAACTTTTTTTTTAAAACAGAGAGTTTCACAACTAATGGAAGATACATCTGTATAGAAAAACAATAATTAGAAATTTTCATTAAACAAACGTCGAATTTAAAACAGTCTACTACTATTAGTATTCGCTCTTTTCGAGCCTTATTTGAGAATTGCATTCCATCGCAAACACATTATTCTTTTTCAAGTGCTTGGAAAATACCGTAAATCAATTTTAAGATCTACCAAATGAATTCTCAAATGTTGAAATACGGAAAGAATCGTACTTTTAAGGTTCCTAAACTTTCGCTATATGAAAATTTAAGGAAACAAGCGTACATTGTTATGAAAGTTCAGAATTTTTTATTACTTAAATCACAGGTTTTCACAAGTACATGTGAAAATAGTTCTGGTATATAAAAACACACAATATTGCAAATGTTCATTAAGATGAACAGGGTCAATTTTAAGACACCCAAAACAATGTAAGTTAAATTCTGCTTTTTCTGCTTTGTGAAATTGAATTTTTCAACTGAAACACATTATTTTTTCAAGATGCTGAAGAATCACCGTTACAAACATCAATTGTTAAGATTTACCAACATAATTTCGAAATGCTTGATAATTTATGGAAAATCGAGTACTTTCTGAGAGAGTTCTAATTTGTAAACTGTGAAAATTTAAGAAAAAGCGTAATTTTAAAACGTTAAAATTTTTATTAAAACAGATTTTCACACTAATGAATATATTGGTAATAATAAATGAAAAACTAGTTCGAAATTGTCATTAACGAAAAATCGTCAATGTCTAGATCACCTCTAACCTAACTACTTAATTAATTTACTTTTCTGCTTTTGAAATAGCATTTCAATGAACACACATTATTTTTTCAAATGCTGAAAATACTGTTAAAAACTCAATTTATAGATTTAACAACATAATATTCAACATGTTGAAATTTATCGAGGAAATCGTAACTGAAGAAAATTATGTTCAAAGTGCCATTCCAAAATTAAGCGAAAAAGCGTAATTTTAGAAGTTAACATTGTTTATACTTAAAACACGAGATTCAGCAGAACTCATCATGCAAGTAATTGGTCATATAAAACAACATATTCGAAATTTTCATTAAAAAACGTCAATTTAAAACATCCTAAAACTACTTAATAAATCCTCTTTTTCAGCTTTTGAAATTTGCATTTTCATGAATACACATTATTTTTTCAAAGTGATGAAAATCCCGTTTTAAACAACTCAATCTGTTAAGATTTATCCAAATAATTTCAAATCGCGGCTGAAATCAAGGAAAAATCGTACTTTTAAGAGTTTTCAAATAATTTCGTAATATGAAAATTTAAGAAAAGACGTAAATTTTAGAAGTTAAGAATTTTTTTATTAAAACAGGTTTTTCACACACTAATTAAACTAAGTTTGGGTATATAAACAAAACAAGACCATCATGAAATTTCATTTAAATAAACTCAATGTTCAGACACCTAAACAATTATATGAAATATCTCTGTTTCTGCGGTTTTCGAGATTGTCATGATTCCGATGACAGCGTCATTATGTTTTTCAAATACTGAAAATACTGCCAGTAAAAACCTTCAATTTTGAAAGATTGTACCTAAATAATTGAAAATTTAGCGAAAAATCGGTCACTTATTAAGAGTCTACATTTGTCAATCGCGCTGAAAATTTAAGTAGAAAAGCGCTAAATTTTAGATTGCAAGTGTAATATTTTTTTTATCGTAAAAGAAATATGATTTTACAACTGATGAAATTTTTGGTATATAAAAAAATTTATTGACAGATTTTCCATTCTAAAAAACGTCCATTTTAAACGACACCCGAAAATAATTAATGAATTCTCTTTTTTGGCTTTTTGAAATTGCATTTCATATGAAACACATTATTCTTTTCAATATGCTGAATACTAAATAAGTCCTGTGCTTACAAATACCCTCAATGTTTCCGAAGCATTTACCCAATTATAATCGTTCAAATGTTGACAGTATTTAGGAAAAATCGACTTTTAAGAGTTCTAAATTTTGTAATGTAAGAATTTGAAGAAGATAAAATGCGTAAGCTTTTAGGACTGTTACATCATTATGTTACTTAAAACTAGGTTTTCAAAAACTAATGGAACATTAATTTGAGGTATATTAAGTAACAAATATTCAGAAAATTTCATTAAAACAAACGTCCATTGTGAAGAACATCTAAAACGAGCTACTTGATAGCAATTTCACCTTTCTGCTTTTTGAAATTGCATTTCATTGCAACACATTATTGTTGTCATATGCTGCTGAAAATACAGTTAAACTACTCAATTTGTAAGATTTAAACGCACAATAATTCAAATGTATTGAAGTTATGGAATAAGATCGTACTTGTTTAAGCAGTCCGTAAATTCGTCAACCTATGAACAATTGGTAAGACAAAGCGTAATTTTAAAACATTTTCATAGTTGTATTAAATCATAGATCGGTACGGTTTCTACAACTCAATCGAAAGTATTTGGTATATATATAGACAAATTGGATTGAGAAATTTTCATTTAAAGAAACTGTCGTAAATTTAAGACACCTATTCAAACGTAATTAGAAGTACACTTCGCTCTTTCTGCCTTGTTTGGCAAATTTCGCATTTCATGAAACACATTCGTTGTGTTTTCTCAAATGCTGAAATACCCGTTAATCGAAAGCTCAATGATCTCTAAAAGAATTAGACCTTATATTCATAATTTACAAAGTGACTGCGATACCGTTTAGCGAAAAAGTTCGTACTTCATTAAGAGTTGCTAGCTTAAATTGCGATAAAATGTGAAAATTTAGCACATAGCGTGAATTGTTATGAGAGTTAAAATTCTTGTTTATTAAAAATCAGTTGCTTTTCACAACTAATCTGAATAGTATTTTGGTTATCCGAGTAGGCCACACTAACTAAATATTGCCAGATGATTTTCATTAAAGAAACCGTCAAGATGTAAGACACTGCCTCTAAGACATATTAAATCTAAATTCTTGTCATTTTCTCTGGCTTTTGACGTAATGCATTTCAATGAAACCACATTACGTTTTTCTCAAATGGCCTGAATAATACCCCGTTAAAAGCTCAATTTTAGATTTACCAAATAATTTCAAATGTTGAAATTTAGACAAATCGTACATTTAAGAGTTCTTAATTTGTAATGTGAAACTTTAATGAAAAAGCGTATTTTTTTAAGATGTTAAATTTTTTTTTTAACACAAACGGTTTTCAAAACTAATGAAAATATTTGGTATATAAAAATAAGCAAATATTGAAATTTTCCATTAAAAAAACGTCAATTTGTAACCCCCTCCAAACTACTCTAATCTACACTTTACTTTTCTTGCTTTTTGAGATAGGCATTTCAATGGAAACTACGGATTATTTTTTTCAAAAAGCTGAAAAACTGTGTAAAACTCCAAGTTTTTAAATAAGACTAAGAGAACAGATATTCAAAACTGCTTAAATTTTTAGGAGAAATACGTACGTTTGTTTAACGAGTCTACAATTTGTAATGTTAAAATTATTAAGAAAAGCGTAATTCTTAGAAAGTTAACCATTTTTATTAAGTACATACGTTTGTTCCTCAAGCTAATGAAATATTTGGTGATAGTAAAACAAAATATTCCGAAATTTCCATTAAAAAACGCGCAATGTAAAACATTCGTACAAACTATTTAATCTAAATCTCCTTTTCAGCTTTTGAAATTGCACTTCATGAAACACATTTTTTTTCAAGTGCTGAAAATACCCGTTAAAACTCAATTTTAAGATTTTACCCAATCATAATCTTCAAATGTTGAAATTAAGGCAAAATCGTACTTTTAAGCGTTCTAAATTTCGTAATCTGAAAATTTGGGTAAAACGTCAATACGAACTTAACTTTGGGGGGAATTGAATACTAGGGTTAAAGTAAAGTATTACACATCATTTGGTATATAAAAACAACAATATTGGAAATTCATTAAAAAACGGCTCAACTGTTAAGACACCCTAACAACAATTACATAAATTCCTTTGTCTGCCTTTTGAATTTGGGTATTTCACCTGAAACACACTTATTTTGTTCAAATCGCTGAAAACTTAGCCGTTAAAAACTTCAATTTAAGAATTTACCCAAATTATCCAAATGTTGATAATTTAGGAAAAATCGTACTTTTAAGAGTTCTATATTTCGTAATGTGAAACATTTAAGAACAAAGAGCGGTAACTTTTAGACGAGTTTAATTTTGTTATTAAACATATTTCGACAACGTAATGAAATAGCTTTGGTATGATATAAAAATCAATGACTCGAAATTGTTTCCACTTAATAACCGAAACCGTTCATTTAAGACCACCTAACACTCATTCATAAATTCTATTCTCGCTTTTTAGAATGATTGCATTTCAAAGTGAAAAACCACAATTATTTTTTCAAATGCTGAAAATCCCGCAAAAAGATTCAAATTTTAAGAGATTACAAAATAGATTTCAACTGTAAAATTTTAGGAAAAATCGTAACTTTTAAAGAGTTTCTACAATTTGGTAGGATGTGAGAGATTAGAAGAAAGCGTGGAAATTTAAGCACCAGTTATTAAGAAATTTTTTATTAATAGTAACATCAAAACCCTACTTATTTTTAGTGCTAATCGGTCATATCAAAAACACACCTACTTACATTTTGCATTTAAAAAAACGCGTCCGAATGTTAAGACACCTAAACTATCAATAAATTCTCTTTTCTGCTTTTTGAAGATGCGTATATCAACCTGCAGACATCGCATTTATTTTTCAGAGTTGCACGTGAAGAATATCGTTAAACGCAACCTCAATTTTAAAGCTCTGTAGGCTAAATAATATTCAAAGTGTTGAAATTTAGCTGAAGACATATGCGTCCTCTTAAGTAGTTTGCTAATTTTGATACAAATTGTGAAAATTTAAGAAAAGGGTAATTTTTTAAAGTAAGATTTTTTATTAAAAAACCAGTGCTTTTCACAACGACGATTAGTAAGATTACATCTGTGGTATATTAAAAGACAAATATTCGACAAGTTCTCATGCTAATACACAGAAACGTCAACTTTAAGGCTACTATCTCATAAACTCATTAAATAAATTGCCACACGTTGTTCTGCTTTTTCAGAGGAATAGCATGTTGGCATAGTGAAGAGCAGCATTATTTTTCCAAATGCTGAAAAATCACCGCTTAAAAGACTCCAATTTATTAAGCATTTGTCCAATACAGTTTCAAATGTTTGAAATTTGGAAGAAAATCCGGTCTGTTTAAGAGTTGCTAACCAAATTTGGTATGCGTGTGAAACACTTTAGAGAAAGAAACGCGTAAATTCTAGGAAGTTACACGAATCTTTTTTAATTAAAACAGTTGTATTCACATACCTAGATTCGACATGTAAATTTGGTATTATGTATAACAAGACCACAATATGATGAACTTCTCGATGTATAACTAATCGTGTCACATTAGACCACCTTCAAACTATTAATCAAATAAGTCACTTCTTCTGCTTTTTGAATCAGCTGCAATAGAAGCACATTCTTTTCCAAAATGCTGGAACAATTCCGCTTAACCAACCATTTTAAGGCTGTTTAAACACATACATTTTCAAAGTTGCTTAACATTCTAGTGGATAACAAGTCGAGGTTTTCTTTTAAGGTTTCTTAACTTTGTAATCGTCGAAAATGTTAGAAAAGGTCGTAATTTAGATAGTTACAATTATTTACCTAAGAACAGGGTCTTTCTGACAACACATGAGATGCTAGTATTTGGTATCATAGAAAAGACAAACTGCGTTAGATGACATCTTCAGTTACTAGAAACGTTCAATCTTCAGACTACCTAAAACACTCTAAGTAAAATCCATCTTATCTGCTTATCGTTGAAATTGCCATTCTCAACGACAACTACATTCTTACTTGCTTCAAATGCGTGGAAAACATACCACGGAGTTAAAAACTCACTTCGTAGTAAGAATTAAGCCAAATAATCTGTTCATTGATGAAGGATTTCTAGGAAAAAATCGTACTTTTAAGAGCTCTCTATCCATTTCCGTAATCGTGAGATAATTTAGTAGCATAAAGCGTAATTTTAGAAGTTTTAATATTTTTCTTATTAGAACAGGGTTTTCAACCAAATCTTAGTTGGCCGCGAGAATATATCTCGGTGAATAGATCACAAAATATCTGAAATTTTTCCTACGTGAAAAAACCGCTCATCGTTTATCAGAACCCTGAACAAGTTAATACGATTCTACTCTTTTTTCTGCCTTATCTTTGCCTATTGCACTCGTTCAATTGAAAACATTAATTCTTCTTCAAATGCTGAAAATAGTCTTTTAACACTTGTGTTTACGGTAGTGCAGTAACTAATAAAGCCGCATTGACAATTTAGTTAAAACTATCGTGTATGCGTTTTGAAGAGCTTGTGTCTAGTAATTGGTCAGCTATTGTGAAAAGTTAAGAAAAAGCGATTAAGTTTAGACACGTTACGAACAGTTTGTTCTATTACTAGTAACAAGTTTAGTCGTGCACCGAACTAGTGTATCGCGTGAAAATATTCTGATAATATGTACGAATCAGCAATAGTTTATAAATTTCAGTTAAGAAAAACTCAATTCTAAACCACCTAAGAACACATTAACAACAGATTCTTTTCTCCTGCTTTTGAAATGTGCATTTCAATGAAACAGCATTATATTGTTCACAAAATGGCAGGGGGGCTTGTAGAGAATGAAAATGTACTGTTAGTAACAAAGTCAATTTTATGAGATTTAACAACAATAAGTTTCAAATGTTGAAATCTTAGGAAAATATTTTCGTACTCATTTAATAGTTACTATGAATTGTGTCTAATTGTTATAAAGTAAGAAGAAAGCCGGCTAATTCTGTTAGCATAGTTATTCTCTATTTTATATAGTTAAATACAAGAGTTTTCACAGCTAATGAATCTTCATGATTTGGTATAACAGAAACAAATATTCGATAAATTTCAATTAACACAACGCTTGCAATTTAAAATGCACTCTAAAAACTGATTATCTCCACAAGTTCTCTCGTTCTTCAGCTGTCTTTTTGAACCGATTGGGTTCATTTCAATGGAAAGGCATGCATTACTTTTTCAAAGTGCGAAGATACCTGTGTAAAAACTCAATAAGCATTTAATCAATAATTGTTGGCAAAAAGAAAATTCTCCAATTTTTAAAGATTATAAACGGGGTTTTCTAAATTCGTACATCATGAAAATTTAAGAAAAAGCGTAATTTTAGAAGTTATAATTTTTTATTAATAAACAGGTTTTCACAACTAATGAAATATTTGGTATATAAAAACAAATATTGAATATTGATATTTCATTAAACCAACGTCCATTTCAGGACACAATTATAAGTCAAGATTCTTCTTCATCTTTTTGTGAAATTGTATTTCAATGAACACATTATTTTTTCAAATGCTTGAAAAAAAAACTCGTAAAAAACTCAATTTTAAGCTTTACCAAATGAATTTCAAAAATTGAAATTTAGGAAAAATCGTACTTTTAAGAGTTCTAAATTTGTAATGTGAAAATTTAAGAAAAAGCGTAATTTTAGAAGTTCAAATTTTTTATTAAAACAGGTTTTCACAACTCATGAAATATTTGGTATATAAACAACAAATATTGAAATTTTCATTAAAAATACGTCAATTTAAGACACCTAAAACTATTAATATAAATTCTCTTTTCTGCTTTTTGAAATTGCATTTCAATGAAACACATTATTTTTTCAAATGCCGAAAAGGTCCCGCAAAAAATTTCAATTTCTTAAGAATTACAAAATAATTTCAAATGGTAAAAATTTTGGAAAAAATCGTACTTTAAGAGTTCTAAATTTGGTATATAAAAACAATTAAAGAAACGAGAAATTTAGACGTTTAAAATTTTTTATAAAACAATATTTGCATACACATATGAAATATTTGGTAATATAAATAACTAAATATTGAAAGATGTTTTCATCTTAAAACAACGTCAATTCTTAAGAACACGTCTAAATCCTATTAATAAGATTGCACTTCTCTGTCTTTTTTGTTTTATAATTCTGGGAATAGTTGAAGATTCTTGTTTTGGACCACTCGATCCAAGTCCCATATTTTTATCATTTTCAGAGGATTTACAAAAAATCAACGACTCTACAGAACTTCTTCCTGATGATTCATTGCCACTTAAATCCTCCCATATGGAATCGCCGCTATTTCTTGGGCTTCTTCCAGAAACACGATTACGTAAAAAAGATGATAATACGCTTAAAGTACCTGGGTAAATATTTTCATGGTAACTACCCAGATCTGAAAATGTACTGCCCTGCATTTTATAAAAGTATTGAAAATATTTAGTATACATATATATATATAGTATAAAAAAATAAAATAGTATACTTATATATATAGTATATATATAGTTATATATATAGTATCTAAACATATTTAAACACATATTATAATAACATAAAACAATTTCCCTAGTACTATTACATATAACATATATAATCAATAATATATTAATCATATATTACTAATATATATGAAATATTATCTAATATATACTAATATATATTCTATATATTATTTATTTATACATATATAATACTAATATTACATGTATTTATACTTGTATATATATATACACATATATATATAATAATATTATATCTATTATTATATAGCGTAAATAGCTTATATAGATAGTATATATATATATATATAACTCTATCGATTTTAACATATATATATATATATATAATAAACTTATTATTACATCACTAATATATACTATATATAAATTATACTATATATATAAATACTTATATATAATATAATAAAATATATATGATATAAAATAATATATATCAACGTATATATATTATATTTAATATAGTATATATATATTACATACATATATATATAATAACTTATATATATATACATATATATCGGTTATAACATATATATATATGATATATAATATATATATAAACTCATGTATAATATATATATTATATATATATATATCATTCAAATATTGCTTAAACCATATTCTATATAAAGGTTTTTTGAACCATATTTGATACTTTGGTTACCGTGAGAAATAGTATACTGATAATATATATATATAATTATTTCCCTATATACTTATAATTAAATGATTAATAATAAATATAGTATAGCTGCATTATATACTCTAATTATTAACGTAATTGTATACCATACATAATATTATATATAGTATTAACTATATATGATAAAATCATTAATATATAATAAATATAAATATATACAAGATATAATAGTATATACTATATATAGTATATATATATAAATAGCATATATATATAATATATATATAATATACATATATATTATAATAATATAATATATTATATATATATATATCATATTATATATATCATAATTATAATTACTTTATAATAGTTATATTATTTATTATAATACTACTGTAATATATACTATTTATGATAATAGCTGTATATAATATATCTGATAATAATATAATATATATAATACATAATATATAGTGTATATAATACTATATAGATATATCTAGCACTATATACATATAATAATATGAGTATACTTATAATTATATCATATATATATATATAGTACATTATATATAATATATATATATATTTATATAATAATTATTACTCTATAGTTAATATAATATTTTATACTACTATAATATATATATAACTATTTATTTATTTATTTATTTAATACATGATTTATTTTATTGAAAAAATTCATATAGAATCATTCTCAATTCAGCATAAGAATTTCAATTTTATAATTTTAGTTGTTACCAACGTGTAATAACAACTCAATTGGTCTCTTTGCGAACAAACGAAAGCATCAATAAAAACAGTTCTGTACGACGCCAACTGCAGTTGAAAGTATTCGGTTAATTATACTCTTAACGGGTAATATAATAATATCGTTATAGTAATATATATATATATATATATATATATATATACTATGATATATATATATAGTATACAACAGATATATTATTTTATACTATATATATATTTACTCTAGTATATTTATATATATAATGTTAATGTATATATATATATATTAATATTATATATATATAATGATACTGATAATAGTATATATATTTATATATATAACTGTATTATAATATATATGATATATATATATAATAATATATATATATATATATAATAATATAATATATATACAGTATTAATAAAAGTATCTATATGTATATAATATATACTAATATAATTAAATGGTATATATATTAATATATAAATTATATATATTAAAACATTTATTAATTTTTTTTATAAATTTATTTTATTTTTTTCAAAGATGTATATTATAATAGATATTATAAAAAAATTTATATTTTATGTCTCTTTTAATCAGTATCGTTATTATCGCGAATCTTGTGTTGTTTTTTAATTATTTTTAACATTTATTAATATATACCCAATTTATTTACTTAGTCTTCTGCATTTTTCGCGTTTCCTCTTCTGCATTTTTGAAATTTTTTCTTCTGCATTTTTTGCATTTTTTTCCCTTCATTGGTATAAGGTTGCAAAGGTCACAAAGACTTTAAATCTTGCCATACTTCAGTTCAAATCTGAAGTTAATTTTGCTTAATAATAATGATCAAATAATCAATAATAATAATAATAATAATTTAATAATAATCAATAATAATAATAGATAAGAATAATAATAATAATAATAATATAATATATAATAATACAATAATTATATTAATAAATTTTAATAATAATAAATAATTAATAATAATAATAATAATAATAATAATAATAATAATAATAATAATAATAATAATAATAATAATAATAATAATAATAATAATAATAATAATAATAATAATAATCCAGACATTTTATTCTCTGTAATATTATTTGGACACATAGATAAAAATATTATTTTAATCAGTACCTCAGATTTAACACAATTTGAAAGAGAGAAGAATAATGGTCTGCTTAAGGAGGATCATTATTAGGTCTTCATTAGGCGACGAGACCGGAAGTTCATCGCCGCACCGCAACTGCACCGAACCTTACTGCCTGCGACCTAAAGGCTGGAGCCCACGCACTTTCCACCTCGCCCCAACTAAAAGTTCATTTAATCGGAACACACAAAAACCTCAATGTTTCCAATATGCTGTACCACGTTCAGCCGTTCGCACAGCAGCCGGAACTAGATGTGTTCAGCCACCCACCGCACCCACTCCATCCGGGGCATTGACACCTAGTTTTCTTATGTTCCTAGGCTCCCTCACAAGAGTTTACATTTATGTTTATTTTTGCAAGTTTTACCTTTATTTATTTGAAAATTTTTAAATTATTTTTTTTTTTGAAATTTTAAATTATTTTTTTAATTTATTTTTAAAATTTTTAAATTATTTTTTATTTATTTTATCAATTTTTAACTTATTTTTTTTTTAATGAGTCAATTTTAATTTATTTTTTTAATTTATTGAAAATTTTAAATTATTTTTTTTTTATTTGAAAATTTTAAATTATTTTTTTATTTATTTGAAAATTTTAAATTATTTTTTTATTTGAAAATTTTAAATTATTTTTTTATTTAATGAAAATTTTAAATTACATTGTTATTGATTTATTCGTTTATTTATTATCTTATTTAGCGAATGAAGCTAGTGAGAAAGTTGAAGGACGTGACTATATTTTTCTATCTCTAGGACGCAAGTTAATGATTAAAAGAAAATTTCGGTAATTTTTGCACTGCTCTTGATCTCTTTCACCAATATTTACCGTTATTTTTATTATTATTATTATTATTATTATTATTATTATTATTATTATTATTATATTATTATATTATTATTATATTATTATTATATTATTATATATATATTATTCTCATATTATTATTCATATTATCTATTTATTTTATCATTATCCATTTTTTTTAATATATATATTATTTTTTTCTATTATTATTATTATATTATATTATTATTATTATTATTATTATTATTATTATTATTATTATTATTATTATTAATATTATTATTATTATTATTATTATTATTATTCATTAATATATATATAATTGATTTCATATACATTTATTATTATATTATTATTATTATTATTATTATTATTTTATTCTTATTATTATATTATTATTATACTTAAATGCTTTCTTACTATCTTATCATATTATTTTACCTTACTTAGCATTATTCCGAGACCTTCTTTTTCATATTGTAGTGGTTATTATTCATACTTAAGTAATTATTCTTATTATTATTATTATTATATTATTATTACTTATCTATTATTATTTTATTAATATTATTATTATATTTATTATTTTATTATTATTATTATTATTATCTATTATATATAATTATTATTATTTTATTGTATTATTTTTATTATTATATATTATTATTATTCATATTATTTATTATATTATTATTATTATTAGTAGTAGCTAGTAGTAGTAGTATTATTAGTATTAGTAGAAGCTATATTAGCCTTTTTTAAATTTTTTCTTGTTCGGACACAAAACAAATAATAAAAGTTCTTAAAATATTTGTTAAAAAATATTTCATTGTAATCGTTGTTTACCCCACAAGTTACGTTCTTTATATTAATGGTCCTAAGTCGTTTCTGCTGACGAAGATATTAGTTACAAATTTCTAACTCCATTATTAACTCCTCCAAGCAAAGTATCTAATTACTTATGCATTTTGGATCATACGATTAACCGTAATGCTATTTTTCATATACTTATCTCTATAGCTAATATTTTATATGAAATCTTAAACTCTATACAATAAAAATAATATAAAACAATATTAACCGTTGATTAATAATATATGTATATATATTATACTATATATAATATATAATTACTACTTATATTATTATTAATAATATATACTTTATATATTATATTAATTATTATATATACTATATTATATATAATAGAACTTACTCCAATTGTGCATTTCTTGACAAGTGTTCTTGTACGAGAGTGGATAAGAGCGGGAGAGTGTGCTAAAAAATTATTCGATTACTATTATTATTATTATTATTATTTTATTTTATTATTATTATTATGTATTTTTTATTATTATTAATTTTATTTATTATTATTATTAGTTGTATTATTTTATTATCTATTATTAATTATGTAATTATATATTTATTATTATTATCATTACTCTTTATTATTTATTATTAATTATTATTATTATTATTTTTATTATTATTATTATTATTCATTATTAATCTATTGTTCATTATTATTATTTTATTTCTATTATTAGTAGTAGTAGTAGTAAGTAGTAAAGTAAAAAGATAGCAGCATTGACAGAATTTTTCCATATTTCAGAATATGAGTGGAACTTTTCTGATTGTTTTTTGCTATCCTTCTGATTGGTCGTCTGAATCTAGAGTTTTGAATCCAAATTTCCTTTCAAATTATCAAATCCCACGCGTCGAAAGATCCTTAAATTTATGAGAAACAGAGACTGCGATTCTCAATTGACAACGCTGAGATGATGTTAATTGATCTCTCAAATACCGCAATGGATCTCATGAAAGCTATGGACATTTTCGAATTAAATCAAAGAAAAGCAGTATTCTATTTTACGCTCGTGCGGGAACACTGGGGAACATCAGAACTATCAACTGTCGAGCGCACCCCCAATCATTCTAAATTATATCAGTAGTAATGGAAACCTTCTTCGACATCAGGACTTTAACGGAGATAGTGAGGAAGATTTTAATAAAGTCCATAATGATGATGAAGATATTAAAGGCAACATAAACATCAATCCAACTTTTGGATAAAAGAAGCTTAAAAATCTATTATTTTGCATGTAGATAATGTTTGAGATGTAAAGTAATAATATAAGCAGATATACTTGATAAAAATTATTTTTAAAAATTTTAAAAATCTTGTTTTCTGCCCTTTACTTAATTTTTTTTCCATTATTAAACGTAGTTTATATGTAGGCTGGTTCTGTAATAAAGTGGATTGAGCCTGCAATGCGGACATTGCTCCATTCATATATTTTATTATATTTAGTTAACAATAATATTTGCATTTCTAGTAAAACAGTCAGTATAGAAATAAAAGCATTGAAATTGTAAACGATTAAGTCTTACAAAACATTCTAAATTTTATAACTCACGAGCATTAATGTTGTTACTTTTTTTTTTACATCAGTTGGATACCCTCAGTTTTCTTAGCCTACACAATCCTAAAAACAAAACGCAGAGTTTGCAACAGAATATAAATTCCCACTATACATAAACTAAGAACGCTTGACCTGAATACTTCAATCATCTTGTTCAAGAGGTAGTTCGATCAGACAGA
Organism: Trachelipus rathkii; assembly: GCA_015478945.1. NCBI lineage: Eukaryota > Metazoa > Arthropoda > Malacostraca > Isopoda > Trachelipodidae > Trachelipus > Trachelipus rathkii. The sequence goes on along the minus strand of JABUQX010052534.1, from coordinate 12,675 downwards.
AAAAGTTAAATAACATCAACAATTAATAACAACGACAGATTATTTTTGTTCACCTTTCATATAATATATTCTATATCTAATCTTAAAGCAAGCTCAAATGGTTAAAATATACTTTTTAAAAGCAATGACATTTGATTAGTTATTACCTAATACTTTATTAATTAACATTCTATCTGATAAAATACAATTACTCGTATAATTTTAAAAAAATCATATATTCCCAAAAAATTAATACAACATGTAATCGTAAGCTAAGCTTATTGATATTATATATATATATATATATATATATATATATATATATAGTATATATATATATATATATATATATATATATATATATATATATATATATATATATATATATATATATATATATATATATATATATATATATATAAAGTGAAAGGACCAAATATTAAATTTCTAAGAAAAAATGGGAATAATTTATATAAATTACTAAAATCATCTTACCTGATGTTAACTTTAATCGATGGGCATGAGAGTGAGCAAAGTCCGAGATAACATCTTCAGTTTTTATGTCAATATTTCGATGTATTTAGAGGAGGGAAAGTCCAGTAAGTCTTTCATCTCCAATAGTATTTCTCAAGTAGGTTTTCAGAAGTCATAATGTTGAAAAGCTTCTTTCTACTTAAGCAGTAGACACGGGTAAAATTGCCAGTATTTGCAACAAGATGTAAATATTTGTAAATTGTGACTTCGAACAAGAAACTAGTTCTGTCTATTGCTGTTTTTGGACGATCTGTGCTGTGATGCCATTTCAACTTCCGTAAATCCCATTCTGCTTTTACTAAATCCTCAATTGGGCTTTCGAGATCTTCCTCGTAAAATGTTACATCTTTAATCTTCTCATATGGCACATTACACCTGTTCGGTGTGACAAAGTGCAAGGAAGATATAATTTCTTTATGATTTAAAAACCTCTCTCCTAATGCTGGTATTAAATCATCCAAGAATGGTATAAAAATGGATGTGCGATAAAAGTCTGTGGGTAGGAAGTAGGAATGTTGGGTCTGTATTTTGAATTTGTTAATTCTTGGTACAACAATTTCAATACCCAGCTCGGATTCAGTTGCGCTTAAACATTCTTCAAAAATCTACTGAAATTCTAATGTTGCATTTTCTCTGATGGCTTCAAGTTTAGTTTTAACTAGATTTACTTCATTATATGCACTCACCAAATCAATAACGTGTCTGCAATCGTTTTGAAAGATTGTATGTTAAACTTAATAGTCTGTTTAAAACAAAAAAGGAAACCAGAAAAGATGCGCTATAAACATTGTTTAGAATTAAGGTAGCTTTTTTTGACTGATCTCCAACTTCACATTTTATTTGTTCTAAAGCTGCTATTATCGGGTTTATCATCTCTTTAAATAATAAAACCGATTCGTGCCATTGACACCTTTTTAATCTCTTCTTGCTACTCTTAGGAATAAGTTCTTCTATTTTTTCTTCAAAATCTTTTGTCCTCTTAGCACTTAGAAAAAAATGTACAACAATCTGATATTATTCCAATTGCACTTCGAATATTTTGAACTTTAGAAGCGTCTGTGAGGCATAAATTTAAGCAATGCAAAAAGCAGTGAGTATAAATAGCTTTGTGATATTTTCATTTATTACTTAAACACCATTAAACTCACCACTCATTGCTGCTGCATCGTCATACCCTTGCCCTCTAAGATTATTCATATCCCAACCAAGTTCAGTTACTTTTCTTCAATTAATTTTGCAAGACTTATTCCCGTCAAATCATTTACTGAGACGAAACACAAAAAAAAATCTTCTTTGACGGTATCACAACGAAAATTGTTCCTTCTGGGACACATCGGTCGTCTCATCGGCTAAGACAGTAAAAAATTTACTTTTATTTATGTTTTGCACAATTTTACGTTGAATGAGATGCGCAAATGACTGAATTAGAGCATTTTGGACTGTGGAACTGGTATACATGGCATTTTTAGCACTAGTTTTTAAATGTTCTGAAAGAACATGGTCTCCAGCATTAGCATGATATCTTAAAAGACTCCGAAAATTGCCATCGTTTCCCACAGGCCAAAAGAGTTCGATTCGACCTGAGTCATGATGTCCACGTAACGATATATTTTGCTTACCACAGAATCGAATTGTTTCAGCAATTGGAATTAGCCGCTTTCTACTGTCTTCGGCCTCCCTTTTCTTCTGACTGTCAATCTGTTTGTGGATGCTCTCGATTTTTTCTTGAACCTGCTTTTCTACAGCAAATCTCTTTTCTACCGATTCTTTGTGATATTTAGTTGCCTCGTGTTTTTTGAAAGACTCAATGGCTTTCTTTAAGTTTGAATACGGTCTCGAGACAAAAACACCCAATTCCTGGTGTTTTCCTTTACCTTTTTCTTTTGTTTCCAAAAACAATGCACAATTTGAGTAATAAACCCCAGCGTTTTTATCAGAGTAAGCTAACCACTTAAAATCATCAAGCCACTTTCTTTGAAAATATCTTTCCCGACCTTTGCCTTCCTGAGCAGGAAATATATATTTTGAATCTGGTTTCCAGAGATATTTTAATATTTCCACTTTTTTCCTTATTGCTAAATACCGTACCTATGAAATTGCCAATATCGTTGAGATGAACAATCCTTTCTGTATTCCTTGATTGCGCCTGACTTATAGACGCTTGGGAAGGAAAAACATCACCGTCTACTTGAGATTTTTCAGCTGCTATCGCAGTTACAGAAAAGTTCCAGGAGAAACTGATTCGAGTCCTAGAACCTCACTCTTTGAATAACAGAAATCTTTATTACCATATTGCTTACTTTTTTTGTGGAAAAAGTCTCTAATATCTGTTCTTATTTTCATTTTTATTTTTTATTTTTAAGTTGAACGACAACAAGAACAAAAAATGTTAAACACAAAGTGCAAAACTATAACTATTCACTAGCAACTTGATATTATATCCTTAAAACAATAGATCGATAGCTTTACACTGACACCACAATGTTATCTCATTACTAGGTAATGCTGAGAGAGAGAGAATTAAGACTTATCTCTATGTCTATATACATATATATATATATATATATAAAGACTTCTTTATTATATATATATATATATATATATATATATATATATATATATATATATATATATATATATTATATATATATATATATATATATATATATATATATATATATATATATATATATAGTGTATATATATATATATAGTATAGCAGCATATATATATATATATATATATATATATATATATATATATATATATATATATATATATATATATATATATATATATATATTATATATATATATTTATATTTATATTTATATATCTAAATATATATATATATATATATATATATATATATATATATATAGTTATAATATATATATATATATATATATATATATATATATATATATATATATATATATATATATATATATATATATATATATATATATATATATATATATATATATTCAAAATTTTAATGTTCCCCAAATGACTTACGAGATTTGTTCCTGACAGCGACGAATTATATAAAATTAATTTAACCTCTGCACTTTATATTATTAACGGATATGATACTTAAAAATTTTTAGTGTCTAAAAAATTTCGGGGGGGGGGCCATGGCCCCCTGAGATAAATATATATATATATATATATATATATATATATATATATATATATATAGTTATATATATATATATATATATATATATATATATATATATATATATATATATATATATATATATATATATATATATATATATTTATCATCTCCCAGGTAGGGCTTTTTCCTTGTCAGTTGACCACCAGCATCGTCTTCCATATGGCCACGAAACTCTTTTTGATCCTAGAGCAATATATATTTATATATTTTATATATATAGAAGAATATATATATATATATATATATATATATATATATATATTATATATATATATATAGAGTATATATATATATATATATATATATGTATATATATATTTATATATTTATATATATATATATATATATATATATATATATATATATATATATATATATATATATATATATATATATATATATATATATATATATATATATATATATAAATATATATATATATATATATATATATATATATATTATATATATATATATATATATATATATATATATATATATATATATATATATATATATATATATAACGCTAGTAACACTTGCTGAATCAAAATAATCAAGGTCATTTGCTCACAAACTACAAACAGTTGCCAAACGTAAGAAAAATAATTATTTGTTTATCAAACTGATTAATTATATTAAAGATTTATATATTACATATATATATATATATATATATATATTATTGGTTATTACATATATATATATATTATTATATATATACCGTATATATATATATATAAGAAGAAAGAATATATAGTTATATATATATATATATATATATATATATATATATATATATATATATATATATATATATATATATATATATATATATATATATTCTATATATATATATATATATATATATAAATATATATATATTATATTTATATATATATATATTATATATATATTATATATATATATATATATATATATATATATATATATATATATATATATATATATATATATAGTTATGTTATTATATATATATATATTATTATATTATTATTATAATATTATTATTATTATTATTATTATATATATATTATTATATATATATATATATATATATATATATATTATATATATATATATATATATATATATATATATATATTATATATATATATACATAAACATATATATATATATATATATATGTTATTATATATATATATTATTATATTATATATATATATATAGTTATTATATATATATATATATATATATGTTATTATTATATATATAGAGAGATATTTATGCCTTGAATCAACGACATGCCTTCACTCCTCTTGGGAAGCAAAGCTTTCAGTGGAACCTGGCAGATTTCCTTTTAGCTCATCGTGGTTAAGGGGTAACACTCTTGGCTTAACATCCTAAAGGGTAAGGGTTCAAACCCACTTAGGGACTTTTGGAAAATACAAATAAATGCACGATTTAAGTGTCAAATGTCTGTATACCTATTTAGC
>JABUQX010052533.1:47500-59169 GCA_015478945.1 Trachelipus rathkii | reverse complement strand
AGGCGTGAGATGACCTCAGGCGTATACTCAGGGTACTGAGGTTGTGTTAGACTTTTTTTGATAACACCGCTTGAGTAGTTGAGTTGCTATGTGAATAAGTAAGCTTTCGTCTACTCGTTGGTCTTGCGTTGCTCACCCGTGTCCACTCCGCTGTGGGTCCCGGCTCCGCTTGTGCAGGGATCTATCACGTGCAGTTGCAGACTAAATATAGTATAGCACCGCCAACGCGACTGTGCTATGTATACCTATATGTCATACTTAGTGTACTAGTACATGATTCAGTGATATATATATATTATATAGATACGTAAGTGGTCTATGATGTTCAGCCTATTAGAGTAGTATATAGTAGTATATGATTAGTTACGTGATATAGTGTATATAGTATGAGTATGAATATGATATATATATGATAGAGTATTATATGAGTATATAATATATGGACTATAATATATATATATATATTTAGGCTTATATGCGATGAATACGTTATATATATATACCTAATATTTATATTATAATACTATATATATATATATATATATTATATATAACATTTGTTCTTTATATCTATATATATATATATAAATATATACAACTTTGCAGATCACTCTATATATATATGATGTATACATAGTTATAAGTATGGGCATTATATATATTATATAATATTAGTATATATATTATACATAGCTTATACTTTATTATTAATATATTATAATAATATACTGTAAAAAGTTATATTTTTTTCAAGAGAGTAATTACATTATTTAAAAGAAAATATAAATATTTTTATATAATATATATTAACAAACTGGATTGTAGAATAACTTCTGGATATAGCTCTATAATAATTATAATAGTAATTATAACATTGGCATTATCTATTTCATTATATACCTAGGAATTAAAATTCAAAGGGACAAAAGCAAATTCATCAAGTTCTCCTTAAAGGGAACAAAATCTTTGAAGACTTTATTGAAATCTTCAACCAGATTCAAAAGTATTGAATAGTGGTTAAAAGTCACATCAAATCTTAAATCATAACTGGAGTTTTTATCGGTACTTTATTATTGTCAAATTCAGGATATAAAACGGTTCCAATACAGTACTCCTTAGAAGAAACAACTCAGCAGAATAAAATAGCAACTCCTAAGGTAACAAATAAAATATCAATTAATACTTGTAAAAGATATAAGTTGTTTAAAGTCATTCATAATGATGTGTGAAAATATGCTGATTATTTATTGATATTTGATTGATAGTATTTTAATATATTTTATTATTATATATTAATATATATAGTATATATATATTAATAGTATTATAATTTAAGTATATATATATATAATATAGTATATATTTATAATATATATATATTATAATTATAATATATATATATATATATATATAGTCTTAGCCATAGTATATCCGCGGCAGAGTGTCAGTATTTGGAGTGGTGCGCTCTATATATATCACTATATGCTACTAGTAGATGCTGAGACCTACAGGCGGTTGGCGCGTGTCGTGGCGCGGTAATACCGTCATTCGCGTGCGCAGTATATAAAAGTATAGTGATCCGCAGCCTTACAGCGTTGCATCGATTAGATAGCAGATCATGGAAGGGACGGAGAAGCTTAGGCTACATGTACTAGCGTGACTGCAGCACACATGACTTATAGATTTAAATAATGATTAGTGGTCACATACTAGTTATATATAGTCAGTATATATATTTATATATATATTCATATTTACTATACTATATATAATACTGGTTGATGCCGCAGAACCGTATATACTATGTCGATTATAGTAGGGTAATTCTAGTGATGCGCGCAGCCGTTTAACTCACGGTGAATAGGCTATGAAGATTTGCAGTTAGTTGTGCAGTGACCTGCTATAGTGGTCTTATAGATATCGTAACGCGTATGCTGTTAATGCAAGTTAGAAGGTGCAGTCTCAATACAGCTTCATTGAGCCTGAGCTGCGGTGTTCCGCTTAGGATCGGATGGTTATACATTAGAGTGGATCACTATACTATATATATAATATAGTATTATATATATATAATGTATTATACTATATATATATTGATATTATTACTATATATATTCATATAATACTAATAAATATGTCATTAATATATATATACTAGTTAAGTATATCCTCTTTACTACCTACTACTATCATTTCAACGGGGTCGCTACCGCCTCCTTTCTATAGTCTATATATATTCGCATATGACTGGCAGGCTATGATAACCACTACTATATCTATATCATCACCTATATATAAGCATACCTACTAATATCAGAATGACTATAATATGATTCTATCATATCAATCATATATCTTATATCATACCTATATATATATTATATATATATAGTATATACTACCACTACTATGAAGATATATTTAAATATACTATGTCTCTACCTCCATCCTGAATTTTATAGTAGTATCGTCCATATATAATATAGTATAATATATGATATATGATATAGTATATATTATAAGTACCTAGGGGGTTATAGTATACTATATATATATATATACTTTATCCATACGCTATGATAGTATTATTCAAACATGACAGAATAATAATATATATATACTTATAGCATTATAGCCTACCATAGTATAGCGTTAGATCATAGTAGTAGCTATATTATGGTATTTAGGTACTAATATATAGCTACTAATATATATATTTATATATTGAAATCAATTACAATAGTTTAAAAATAATGCAGAGTAAATCATTGATAATTGGAGAATAGATAGCAATTAGTTATTACAGTAGTAATTATAGCAACAATATATAGCGGCGTACTCATATAACCTATATATATATATATATACGCCCGTACTATATACTACTACTACTATATATTTATATATATATATATTATACTAAAAAATCTATAACTATTAAACTAAATATAGTATATAATCATAATCGAATATATATATACCTTATATATATACATACACATATATGCTATTTATATATATATAGTATACTCATATATATATGTTATATATTATATATATATATATATCTATATATAGTAACTATAACATATATATATAAATATGACTGATAGTAACTATATATATATAAGGTATACTATATAGACTATATATATATATATATATATATATATATCAGTATATATATATATATAGTATACTATATATATCATAATATATACGTATAGTAGTGCGTGATATATATATGAATAAAGTATAGGTTTATTACGTAGTAACTCCACTATTTATATATATATTTATATATATTGATGATTATAGTTTCAATTACAGGTATATAGTATACTATATATAGTACATAGTAATAATAATAATTACTCATGACTATACCACCTATATATGATAGTAATATCGGTTATTATATATACTTTTAAATATATATATAGTAGCTATACTGCTACTCATTAGTCATATATATAGTGGTATATTCCCTATATTATAGATCTTAGCATTGGTTAGTGATGAAACTTAGTAATTTTATAAATTCAAAAACTTAGATGATGGCAAGCATAATATAGTAATATTTAATTACTGATATATAGTATGGTATGATAGTACCGTATAGTAATATGATACTATATTTAAATTACTATATATATATATATATATAGTATATATATATATATAGTATATACTATCAGTAGTATAGTAGGCACTGATCATTATCGTAATATATATATTAATCATATAATATCTTATAATAAATATATGCATATATATATTTGATATATATATTGATATATTATCATATATATATATATGTTATATATTATATATACTAGTATATACTATATATATATATATCATATAAATATATTCTATTATATTATATAGTTTATATATATATGTATTATATATAATTTACTAATATTGACTATAATATATATGTAACTATAATGATATATTCGTATAAATTAATAAAGTAATTGTAGTATATACTATAGAATATATAGATATTCATTTTAATATATATATATACTATATATATATCCTAATTTACCTATATATACTACTTATCATCAGTGATTATGCTATGATCTAGTATATATATATAATTATAGTGATATACTATATACTATATATAATATATATATATATAATCTATATTATATAATACTCTCTCGATATGACTATATATATATATATATTCTATATATAGATATTTTATATATATATCATATTTATTAATATATATTACATGATAGATTCAGTTCATTAATTAATAATATATATAGTATACCTATTCTAGTATATCACAATTTCTTCATATATAATATAGTATATAACTATAATATTAATATATATTATATAGTATATATTTTAACATTCTATCGCTTTATTACATGCTTATATAATATTATATTAATATATATATTATCTTATCTATCACTCTGATATAAAAACATTATATTACTATATTAGTATATTTACTATATGATATTATAATATATATTATATTTACTATATATTATATATATAACATACATCATATATACTATAACGTATTATTAATATATATATTATATATATATGTAATATTTATATACTATATATATTATATTATTTATAATCATATATATATATATATTATATATCTATACATTTATTAATTATGATTTACTTACATAGTATATATATATATATATACTATATATATATCTATATATGATATATATCTATATATAATAGTATATATCTTTATATATATAGATAATATAATTATATATTAATATATAGTATAGTTATAATATATATTACTAGTGAATATTACGTATATATATTATATATATACTATATATATATATATTATATATAATATGTATATTATAGTATAATATATATATTATTATATACTATTATACTATATTATATCTATATATTCTATATATTACTATATATATATCTATATATATATACTATATATATTAGCTATATATATATAAATTCAAGTATAGTTATAATGAGTATTATATCACGTATATATTATAATATATTATATATATAATACTATTCTACTATATAGTTATCGATATTACTTTATATATATATTCTATATAATATATATCATATATATATGATATATATATATATATATAGATTACTATATAAATATATATACTCATGTTTGTATATGATATATATATGATATATATATCTATATATTATAATTCATATATATATATATAATGCTATATTTATTCTTATATACGTATATACTTATATATATTCATGTATATATATATACTAACTAGTACTATATATCTATATCTATAATAATATAATATTATAATTTATAATAATTATAACAACTATATATATATATTACTTCATATATATATATATTTATTCTATAATATACTATATATCATAATATATATTCATTAATATCTCTATACTATATATAATTATATATACTACCTATATATATTCTTATATATTATTCATATATATTACTTATTATATTTATATATGATATATATATATATATATATATATTATATGTTATATATAATGTAATATTATTACTATATATATTACATATATATATATATAATATTATATGATTTAGATCATATATATATATTATAATGATATTATATTATATAAATATAACTATTATATATATATATATATATACTATCTATATATAATGTTTCTATGATAGACTGTATAATAATAAGAATACTATATAGTATATAATATTACTATATATGAGGAAATACTATATACTATAGTATATATACTTTATATTTATATATATTATTAATTATTATTTAACGTATATATATATACTCAGTATATATATATATATTCGTCGTATATAGATATAGTATATAGAATATATATATAGTACATTTTATAATATGATTATCTATGGTCTATATATATAGTAGATTATATATACTACCTCTTATTATATATATATATATATATACTATATATATAGGTATTATATATATAAATATATATATATGTATATATATATATTATATATATATGTAATAGTCACTATTATATATATCATATATAGCTATAGTATACATATATACATATATCAATTATATAATATATATAATATATAATCTACTATATATATATATTATATGAATAGTATATAGTATATATAGTATAGTATATTTATATTTATAATATAAATAACAAATATATTCATGAGTATATTGTAAACATATTTATGAATATATATAGTATATACTACTACTACTCAGTATATACTACATATATTATATCAGTATTATTACGTATATAATATTTATAGTAATATATATGATATTATAATGACGGTCAATAGTAGTATATATACTAGGTTTATATTTAGTATTTATATAGTATATATAGTATTATAGTATAGTACCATACTACATATACTATAGTAGTGAGTATAATATACTAATACAGTATCTATCACCTATACAGTATAGTATATATAATATAATACTATATATTATATCATATTAATATGATATAATATATGTAATACTATAGTACTATATATCATATAGTGTGATATTAAGACAATAAGATATATTATATTTAAATATTATAATACTATATATATATATATACTATTTATATATATATATATCATATAAATATATATATTTAATATTATATATTAGTATATATATATATATATAGTATATATATATATACTATATATATATATGACTATATATACTATATTTATATATACTAACTATAATAATATATAATGATGATATTATATCTATATAATTAATAAGTAGTAAATATATATATAAGTATATTATATATTGATATGATATTTATAATAATTATATAGTAGTTGTATTATAAATAATAATAATATATAGCTAAGTATACTATATATTATATAGTATAATTAATATTGAATATATGATATATATTTATATGATAATACTATATCATTATATATATATATAATATATATATATTTATTATATATATATATATATATCTATATATATATATAATATATATATATATATATATATATTACATGTTTCAAATATATATATATCATATACACTACTATTTTATATATATAGATATAGCTTTTTACATATATTACTTTATGATCATACTATTTTATACGGTATATATATATATATAATAGATATACCTATATATATATATCATATATATAATATATAGTATTATATATATGATATATAGTATACTAGCTACTGACCTATAAAGATTAAATGAAAATATACTAGTCTATACTATATATACAGTATAATAATATAAGTAAAACATATATAGTCTACATATATATATAATATATATATATTAGTATAGTATATATATATAATATATATATAATATATATATATAGATATATATATCATATATATATATATACTATGCTATATATAATTATAGTATATATAAGGTATATATATATAATTATATATTTATATATAGTATATATATATATTATAGTATAGTATATATTATTATGATATATATAAATATATATATATATATATATAATATATATAAGTATATATATAGATATTATATATATATATATATATAGTATATAAAGAAATTATAATATATATAATTTATCATATAGAATATATATATATAGTATTTAATATATATATATATAGTATATATATATATATAGTATATATATATATAATGATATATACTATATATATATATATATATATACTATATTATATATTATATATATACTATCAGTAATATTATTATAGTACGTTATACCTACTATCAGTAACTAGCGTAGTATATAATAGAACTTTATACTTTATGATATAGTATATATATAGCTAATGATATTATATATATATATATATAAATACTATTAATATGATGGTAAATCATTTGAAGGTTCATTGGAGAGAATAACGAAATATATTGTTCATTATAATATAGTTATACTATATATATTTAGGTACAGTATACTAGTATCATATATATACTATGATATATGATCCCCGCGTGATTAGTTATAATACGACCTAGTATTATCATATAATAAGGCGTGAATATATACTATCATCATACTATATACACTTTATAGGTTTTTAGGTTTTTGGTTTAACGAGAGGGTTAATGAGAACTTCGAACACGGGCAACTGAGACGGAGAGCTTTGACTGTAAAGTTAATAAAATATATTAATATCTCTCTATATATATCATATATATATATGGAGTCATACATTGGTATTATATAACTCATATATATATAATTATATATATATATATATTACTCCTATCTATTAAATATATATATAGTATATAACTAATATATATATATTAGTATAGTATATACTATATATTGTCACTATATAATATATATCTTACTTATCATATATTATAATATATATTTTATATCAATATATATACTTATATAATATAGTGACCTAGAGTAGTACGTTATTATATCAGTCTAGGGGGTAACCACGACTAGTATAGTACTACACTATAGTATAAACTATTATATATATATATATTAGATATACTATTTATATTATATATATATATATAATAGTTTAGGTAGGTCCTTATGATATATATATATATAGTATTTATATATATATATATATATAATATTTATATATATATATATATATATATATATATATATATATAGTATATAGTAATATAATATAATAAGTATAATAATATATATATTATACTATGTTTATATATATATATTGTATATATCATATAGTATATATAATATATATATGATATAGTCAGTATGATATAGTATGATTATATGATATATATATATATATATATATATTATACTACATATACTATATATACCGGTATATATATAGTCATAAATATATAGTGATATGATATATGATGTTATATATATAGTATATATATATATATATAGTATATATAATATATATAATATATAATTATATATATATATATATATATTATATATATATAATATATAATACATTATATATATATATACTATATATATTACATAGTTAGTATACCCAATAGTAAGCATATATATATATCATTCATATATATATATATGTATATATAGTTTTATATATATTATTATTAGTCATAGTATTCATATGATATATATATATATAGTATCAATATAAATATATAATATATATATTTATATATATATACTATATCTATAAACATATCATATATATCTAGTCATAATATTATTATTATATATACTATATATATATTATAGTATATTATATTATATATATATATATACTAATACTATATATATATTATAATTATATATAATATATCTATATATATTATATATATATACTATAATATATATATATTTTATCTACTATATATATATAATTTACTATATATTATAATTTAACATTAATATTAAATTATATATATATACTATATATATATATATATACTATATATATATATATATTAGTATAAGTATATCATATATATATCTATATATGTATCAGTATTATACTAGTATATAGTATTATATATATACTATATATATATCTATGTTTAAATATTACATATATATATATATATATATATATATCATATATCTATATATATATATATCTATTTAATATCATATATATAATAATTCAATTATATCATATATATATACTTTATAATTATATACATATATATATATATATATTAATATATATATCTATGATTATATGATATATATTATATATATATATATAGTACTTATATATATATATTAGTATCTCTATATGCATATATATAATATATATTAATATGATATAATTTAATATAATCAATATAATATAATATATATTTACTATTTAAAGCATATACACATACACAGTATATATATATATAGTAACTACTATAGTATATTATATATAGTATTATTATTATAGTATATTATCTATAGTATTATATATATATCATATTATATCTATATATATTATATATATATATATATTGTATAGTATATATATAGTATATATATGACATATATATATATATATATTATATATATCTATATATATATTATATATCATATATTGATATCTATTACTGTGAAGTACTATATATAATATAGTATATCTATTATATATATATATTATATATATATATATATATGTAAATATTGTATATATATATTTATCACTATACTTATTTATATATATATATATATATATTCATTATAATTATATATATATATACTATATGATATATCGTCTATATACCATATTAGCCTATGATATTATATAATATATATATATTTTAATCGATATTATATTACATCTATACCTATATATATATAGTATAGTATATATTATAATATAGATATAATATTATATATTTATATATATACATACTATTTATCATATACTATTCATATTTACATTTATAATCAATATAGTACTATAGTTAATATATATAGTATTAACTATCCATATATATTTCATTATATATATATTATTATATGACTATATATATATATATTACTATATATAGAATATTAATATATACTACTATATATACTATATATATAGTATATACGTATATGATATATATATTTTATATATATATATATACTATATATCCTAATATATATATATATATTTTACTATGATATTGCTAGTATTAACTTATAATATATATATATATAGTACTATATATATATATATCTAGTATCGGTCTCTTCTTTATATATATATATTATATTACTATATATATATATATATACTATGATATATATATAAATCTTTCGATATATTATATATATAGTATATATAGCTACTATATATATATATATATCATAGTTATATATTACTATATATATATACTGTATATATCTATATATATCTATATGTATATATAAATGTGTATATAATATAATTATTTAACTAAAAATAAAGTATATATTATTTTATATAAGTTAATATATATATATATATTCTATATATATGATGATTTTAAGACTATACGTCCTATTATATATATATATCTATATTATTATATATATACGTTTATAATATACTATATATATATCATATATATATATATTAATATTATACAATATTATACTATCTTTCTTATATATATATGATTCTTATATATGATATATAGTATATGATTGATAGTATATAGTGATATATATTTCGTATCAGTATATATATATTATATATATGATCTATATATATATATATAGTATATATATACTATAATATATATTCATATATATATCTAAATACTATAATATCAAAATCTGTTCCTTCATATATTTCTTATATTACTATATATAATATATATTTACTATTCTATATATATATATCATATTATAATATACGTATATACTATATATATATTAATATATATCTATATATAAATACCATACTCTTGTCTTCACCCAAAATATATCTCCATACATACTGTTTATATACCATTCAGTAATACTATATATTCAGTATCACTGACTACTATTTACTATAATATACTCCTATATATTATTATATAGTATTATATATATATTTAATTATATACTATATATATTATATATATATTCTATATATATATATAGTATCTGATATATATATATACTATTATTATTCTAAGAACCG
>JABUQX010052533.1:15000-17500 GCA_015478945.1 Trachelipus rathkii | reverse complement strand
CATTATGAACTACATAGCAGTCTCCATAATTAGTGATAGACAACAACTGCTCTTAATTCATTTGACAAATCGATGTTTGTTTTGAAAGATTTTCACGCAAAAACATCTATGAAACATTTTCAACAATATCTTATGGACAGTTGCAACAGAACTGTTTCTTCTTGTTAAGAAGAAATGTCGTGACATTCTCAGTGAGAATCAATGTAAAATGAAAAGATATATGGCACTTACAATTACTTATCTTGATGAACTTTCAAACCATTTATAGCGCCAGTTCCTAAGACATAGATAAAAATTTACTAATCTTTGTAAATATACTCATTCCATTGATATCTATTAAAAATTTTGCGATTTTTTTTGTAAATATATTTGATCTGTATAGTCACAATTGGATTGTTAAGGATTTTAGCACTTACCTCACTCAAAAAAAGTGCAATCCAAAATGATTTCACTCTACTCTGAAAACACTCAAAAACAAACATTTTCAATTTTACACAGGAGAAGAAAGCTTATCAGAACTGGCTTTAATGAGTGTTCATCATAGCTACACAATATAAACGGAGAAAGTTATCAATCATTTTGTTGTTAAGAGATCAAGATGAAGAAGTTTTTATATAAAAAACATTATATCATTTTATGTTTTTGAAATTGCTATAAATGTTAGATTAATATATTATCTTCATTTAATAATATATATAATATATATATATATATATATATATATATATATATAATATAATATATATATATATATATCGAAATGCGAGTATCGAAATGTTCATCGTCATAACCACTACACCATCTCTGGGATCCAAAAAAACTAAACCTTCTAATCTTGCTTTTCTGGGCCTGGTTTCCCATATTAGATACTTCTTGCTTTAAATATTATATATATATATATATATATATATATATATATATATATATATATATATATATATATATATATATATATATATATATATATATTATTATTTATTGTATAATATATAATATATAACTATATATATATATATATATATGATAGTTATATATTATATAATATATATATATATTACTATATATATATATATATATATATAATATATATAATATATTATATTTCATATATATAATATATATTAACTACTATATAAATATTTATTTTATTATCTAAACATTATATATATAATAATTATATAATATATATAATATTATATATAATATATATTATATACTATATATATATATAGTATATAATAATATATATATATAATATATAATATAAATTATTTCATATATTTAATTTTTAACTGCTCAGTTATTTTTATCGGTATCCTTGAACTTTCGAATTCTCTTTAAAAATATCAGGTTGACGAATAACAACATACCCTATTTATTACGATAGTAATAATATTCCTTTATTATAATTTTATTATTAAAATTTTATCAAGATTTGATTAGTTATCTTTTTTAAAAAGTATCTTATGGTGAATAATACTTAAAATTATCCATGGTTACTGCCGTGTTTATCTATATAAATATAATATTATCCATTTCAATCTAAAACAAAAGGGAATGCTTAAGAGAATTATATGTCTCTGTCTCTGTCTCTGTTTCTGTCTCTGTCTCTGTCTGTCTCTCTCTTTCAGATATATATTATATATATAATTATATATATATATATTAATATATTATAATTTATATAATATATATATATGAGTATATTAATTACGTATATTATATATATAATATGATAATATAATACTATATATATATATATCATCATATATACCTACATATATATACTATATATATATATATATATTATACATATATAATATACATTTTATTATATACTTTACCTAATATATATATATATATAATATATTAATATATAGTATTAATATATATATATAATATTTTATAATATATTAATACTGATATATAGTTTATATATTATATATATATATATATATTACAAAGTAATGCATATTACCATGTAATATGCAGCCATAATTAAACTATGTGATAAATAAATATTATTATATTTAAAACTTATATATTATTAAAAAAGATAAAAGAAATAAATTATTTAATATTTTTTATATATTATAATTTATATTATAATAATATAATATTATTAATTATATATATATATATATATATAATATCGTAATATATATATATATATAATTATATTATAATTATTAATATAATATATTAATATTAATATATTATTATTAGATTACAGAGCGCGATTCATATCATATAATATATATATTATATATATATTAAGAAACAATTTAAAAACGCAAAATTTACAACTAAAATCCACAGTAAGAAAAAAATTACAAAAAAAATAAAATAAAAGTGATAATTTTAAGTCTTTAGAATAAAAAAAAAATTTAAATAGATCAGAGGTTTGGGGGGTTGATGGAGGTGGAAGAATGGGGGATACCAGGAGGTTTGGGAGGGTTGTGAGGGCGGGGGGGGGGTCTAAAAGAGAAAAAGTAATGAA
>JABUQX010052533.1:0-12500 GCA_015478945.1 Trachelipus rathkii | reverse complement strand
GTATGGAAAGGCTTTCAATTGTCTTTCCTATGTAGGTGGCATCGCAGTCACCGCACTTGTAATGATATATTACAGATGAGCAGTAAGGTAAAGAGTTTATCTTCAAATTTAAAATATTTGCCAATTTTGTTTTCACTCGAAAATATAAATCTAAATTTAAACTTTGGAAAGTTTGTTTTTAAAACCACGTCAATTTTACTTCGAATTTCGTAACTCATTTTTCCCAAGAAAAGCAACCTCATATACAAAATATCACATAT
Organism: Trachelipus rathkii; assembly: GCA_015478945.1. Taxonomy (NCBI): domain Eukaryota; kingdom Metazoa; phylum Arthropoda; class Malacostraca; order Isopoda; family Trachelipodidae; genus Trachelipus; species Trachelipus rathkii. The sequence continues at coordinate 12,240 of JABUQX010052533.1, read as the reverse complement.
ATTATATATATACTATATATATTATATATATATATATATTATATATAATATATATATATATATATATATGATATATATATAATATATATATAATTTATATTATATATTACAAGCTATTATATATCATATATATAATATTTATATTGTCAGTTAATTATTTAGTTACCACCGAACCTCTATCCCATAAATTTGGGTGGTCCATTACCTACTGCAGTAGAGTTTGTTCAGGGTAAATTGTATTACGTGTATTTCCTAACCACTTTCATTAGGCTTGATAGCAAGCCCTGCTTCGGTTTGTCACATTTAGAAATTCTGGTCACCATGGACGTGGTCTCGCATCCAAATGACAAGATCTTTTTATGCAAGAAGCATGGGAGAGAGTGTGATTTTGTGTTACGTTGCATATAACATGTTTGTTGATGTATGAGGTATTTTTTATTGATTTAAATGTAGGGAAAATTCATGGATATCATTAATTATAATTAAATACTACAGAAAAACTTATAGTAACGATAAATTTTTTTTGTGTCCGTTAAGGTAGCCAGACCGAGGTTCGAACTGTCCCTCAGCCGCGAGAGGAAAATTACGGATTTTAAGATAGAGAAAAAACTCGCCTTTAGTCCCCACGAACCTACCATTAAGGACCCTTAATTACCAGTATATATATTATATTATATATATATAATATATAATAATAAGTAGTTATAAAAATTATTATAAATATATTATATATATATATTTTTATAAGCATTATATATAATATAATATAGAATATTATATATATATATTATATATATAGATATATATATATATAGGTATATATATATATATATTATATATAGTATATATATTATATAAGTAATAATCCTTTATATATATTACTTTATTATATATAATATATATATATAGTTATATAATCATACTATAGACGAAGATAATATATGAGTAGATATATATAGAGATATATTATATTATATATTTATATGAGTAAGATAGATACTAGAATATCCTAATAAGCTAATATATATATATATATATATATAATATATATACTATATATTATATATATAGATATATTAGAGGTGTAGCAGTGCTAAAAATGATATATATTATATATAGAGATGAGAGATGAGAGAGAGAAAGAGACGAGAGAGCTTTTTTTCATTATAGAGTTTCATCGAAAAAGTTGCCTCATTCCCTCTTGCCCACTGGTGCGCCCTCTCGGCTCTTGCGCCCCCCACCCCCCCGCACCGCGGGGGGGCTTGCGGGCCGTTTATTTTACAGCCAACATGTATATCATATAATATATATATATATATACTAATATATATATATATTATATATATATATATATATATATATATATATATATATATATATATATATATATATATATATAATATATATATAATAATATACTTATATACTAATATATAGGGGTTGCGGCCTCCCGCTTGACATTATAAGATTTCATTGTGCACCTGAAACTGAAAATTAGTTCCGTTACACCATATGCTCTTAAAGAATGATCATTGTACACCTAAAGGAAATCAACAAAAAAATTGCTTTGTCCTCTGTAATGTACTTTATAACTGTTTGAATTTTTTCGCCAATAGAAGTAAGTATTCAAAATTTTAAGGCCAATCACCAACCCAGGGGTTGTCCTTTGTGCCAAATATGTTCGCTTGGGCGAGCGAAAGCCAAAGATTCCAGTTTACGCGTCTCTTGAATTTTATAAAAAGACTTGCGGACGCGTTATATAATGCCTCAGGCCTTGTAAAGCGTGTTAAAATTTTATAATCATTAAGAAACCTCGTTTAACGTTTCTGACAAATTAATTAATATACCGTAAATCAATTGTGAACGTATCATTACATATAATGAATTTATATGCATAATAAACATAATTATCAAAAAACCTCTTTCATTGAGCCCACCTCCTTCTTGTTGGAATTTAATATATATATTTACAAGTTTTTGGTAACCACAGTATGGACTCGAACCCCATACCTTAATGATTAAAAGTAGTCAAGTGAATTAACAGTGAAAATAAACAGTGAAAAAAAAAGGAAATAAGTGAGTCATTTTCTAGTAACTAGAGTAAAGAACAGAGAAAGACGCTACAAAATACTCCAAATAAGCAAAAGGAAACCCAACCGCACATTATAAAAATCCCAAAATTTCTCACTTGCCGACTCAAACACAAAAAGAAAAAAAAGAAAGAGAGAGAGAGAGAGAGAGAGAGAAAGAGAGAAGAGAAGAAAAATCGTTAAAAATGCCCAATACCAAGAAGAAATCACCAAAAACACAGCGGGGAAAGGGTAACGCTCAGAAGGCTCCCGCAAGGATTTTAAGATCTTCACCCCCCACTGAACAAACTCCCGCCAACAGTCAAGAGGCTGACTCCTCATCATAATATGAGACTGAGTCCGACAACGAAGTAACAATCATCAAAATGACTTCGACTTTAAGATCTTCACCTCCCCCACTGAACAAACTCCCGCCAATGGTCAAGAGGCTGACTCCTCATCACAATATGAAACAGAATCTGAAAACGAAACACCAAGATTTCAAATGACTTCAAATGAACAAAGAGTCGCCTCTCTCCTGACTCATAGAGAAAGGGAGGGGTGAGAGTTAAGACTCTCCCACTACAAACCATCCACCACCTTTCGGTGGTTTGATTACATCAGACTGCAACCATTTTCAAACAAAATGATGTGACGGACCCAAGAGAGAGAGGGAGAGAGAGAGTTAGGATTTTGGCCTCTATTTTGCCAAGCAGAATAATAAATTCAGTCCGTTTTCCACTTCAAGATGACTGCTACTTGAAACTAATAAAGGGAGAAATGCGAAGAGACGAGATGCCGAGCGCTTTTGTAAGCAGAGTGAAAGGCGTTCTGGGAGTATGAAATTTTGATCTATTGGCTAAAGGCGACTCAAATTTCATTAGAGAACAAAACTTCCAGTCTATTGGCTCAAGGCGACTCAAATTTCATTAGAGAACTATTCCTGTTACAACTTCCAGAACAGATGCAAATGAGTTTGATGACTTACCAAGGCAATCAAAGCTTCGACGATCTAGTAGAATTGTCTGACAATTTATACAGAAATTTCTACGCTCAAAATGGAATCAACATTACGCTCACAGAGAAAGAAGGAGATGGGCAGGGATAAACTCCGTGCAACCAGTTGAAGAAAGACCCCCTAGAACGATAAGATTTCTTGATTCGCCTAATTAACGCCCAAGAAAAAACGAGCAGAGAGATCAAGATTTTGGCCCAAAGAGTCACTGATGTGGTGAAAACAGTCTGCCAGGTGGGGAATGAGCACTAGTCAGCATAAAGTTGGCACTGCCGCACAGCATGAATACGTAGATGGGCTGTGCTACTTCCAAAAAACGTTTCTTCATCACGCCTATAAATGCGAAGGACACCTATGCCCTACGTACACCCTCATCTCTCCCGTTTCCCCAAATTCTACAACACAACAAGCAACTTCGATGTTATAGATGGCGGGAAACTCGTAAGGAGGTCTACCAAACCAGATGAGATGGACCAGGAAAATAGAAAGCCGCAAGGGGCCCAGGTATCTTTTTGTCCCTATGTAGAGGTATGTTCGATTAACAATAAATATGTAACATCTCTTAATCTTGAAGAAAGGAGCTATAAGTATTAGAATCAGAAAAAAAGTTTAATAATTTTAATTTTAACGGCTCAAGAAAGTTTTTTTTTATATAGCAGTAAATATAACTTCATGGGCGGGAGAGGGAGAGACTTGGAAGACAGATTTAGTCGAAAAAATTTTCCTTATAAAAATCTTTTCATAAATGTATGTAATGATAATGAAACATTTAATAATAGTAATGGAACATTTAATAATAGTAATGAAACATTTATTAATAGTAATGAAACATTTAATAATAGTAATGAAGTTGCTTGTAATAACAACAATAATAACCGGTACTGTAAAGGAAAATGTTCGCTATAGCGAGGCTGAATAAAATGTTCCCCCAAACGAGTTTGCGACTCTTCCCCCCCCCCCAAGTCATCAGCTAAAGAAATGCATGGGGTAGAAATGGACAAAATTTTAAATTCCATTTGTAATTTTAAGAATTCTCATGATAGTTGTGTTTTAAATTTAGACATAGAGAGTAGAGAAATTGAACATTTTAAGAAATTATTTATGTAAATTTTAAAAGTATAAATTTCAATTCCTCATTGCATAGACGATGAAGAGTTTTTAGACTTTAGTGATATTGAATGTACGTTGCCCATTGCTTCTAAAATGTCTAAAATGAGGAATTGCGACCCTAGCAGAGAACGGGGCCGCCTGTCGGTACTCTCGCTCTCTCTCATAAAGAAAGAAATATTCCAAACAAACTTATAATGCTTAATAGAAAAAAGGAAAAAAAAGTTGTATTTACTAGACTTCTGAGCACTGAAATTTAAGAAGCTATCGAGAGAATTAAGTTAAACAATTATAGTAGGCTAAAATGGCAAAATGGGAATTAATAAAGTATTACAATAAGAGAGATAAAAATCGATATAGGCTTGCAAAAACTTTACGATTTGTATTTTTACGTTGCAGATTATTGATAATGATCTTGTCATTCCTTTTATTAAAGGAAAAACGAATCATTTTAGAGTTTAGTATGGGATGTTCGTAACGAATAAGAATATCCACTCAAAAACTGATCTGGACTCTCTGTCGAAGACAGAGAAGGGTTTTCTGAGATTTTCAAAACTCAGTTGTTCAACTCTTTTCCAACTTAAAATTTGATGTACCTTTTTGCGACTTGCTATAATAAATGACTTCGGCCAAAAATTATAAAATTAATATTCGAAAACCCCTATCGAAAACCCAATTTTAAATTAAAAAGACACGACAAACCAATTCAGAAGGTGGAAATATATTAAAACTTAGAACAGGGAAAATAAATTAAGATTTTCGCATCATGAGGTGTGGACGTCACAGAAATTCAACACCCCACAGAAGACGTACTATAAAAGCTGGGCAAGAGATGGGGAAGAGGGAAGGGGTGTGAAAATTGTCCGTTACCTGATAAAATTCTTTCTGAAATGGCGGAAAACTATCCTTACAAACTTGAAGTGAAAGGGGAGCCTATAAAATTAAAGAGCAGGCATATCTCACTACACCTGTATGGAGGCGCAAAAAGGGAGATAAAAAATTGCTCGAAGCGAAAGTAATATGCCGGATGAGTAGCCAGTGGGCTTTCCCAGTGTCATTCTTACGAAAACTAGATAAACGTATCAGATTAGTAGTTGACAAGATTGCTAAACCAGAGATCGAAAACTGATATTTTCACCTTGCCAAAGATAAAGGATATTATCTTCCAACTGCAAGGTCGCAAAATTTTCTCCAAATTAGATTTAGTTCAGGCATATTATAACATTCCCGTATATGGAGACACTCAAAAGTATTTTAGAATTACCTGTCCGTTCGATAGCAATATTTTTAATTACCTGATACAAGGACAAAAAAATTCTAGTTCCGCGTATCAACGCTGAATGTCCAACTTACTCGGGGATATTAAAAATTGTACCTTTATTCAGATGACGTTCTTATGGCAACTGCAACAATAGAGGAAAATATTGAAGTATTGAAGAAGGCATTAACAAGGTTTAGGAATATGAACGTGTATATGAGTTGGAAGAAATGCTCCTTCGTTATGAACGAAATAAATTTTCTAGGGTTTAATAAAAATGAAAGAGCAGTTGTCCCAAATAGAGATAAGGCGCAATTAATTTTGCAAATTACAAAACCAGCCAACATAAAACAGCTCAGGGGCTTCCTTGGAGGTTTTAACTTTTTACGCTGCAATGGGGCCGACGCTGCAAGCAAATTGCAACTCTTGACAAACTCACTAATGGGGAAGCCCCATTCAACAAAAAGAATAGCTTGGACGCCCGAAACTGAAGATGCTTTTAACAAAGCTAAATTTGCTCAAATGAAATCCACATTGCTGTGTTATCCTGACGAGGAAGCTGAATTATGTCTATACTTGAAGATAAGTGGTTACAATTGCCAGCGCGTTAATGAATGGGGACGGGTCGAATGAGACATACGCTTTGTATAGTGCAGTATTGAATGAATCAGAAAGGGAGCTTTCTCATATTTAAGGGAATTTTTATGTGTAGCTAAATGCTTAAAAAAAAGTTTATTTGATATCTAACAGGAAGGTAACGATATACACAAGCAATTTTGGAGTAATAACTAATTCTAAAACACGAAATTTAGATAAGATTCATAATGCCAGAGATTTAAGATTATTAAACTTAATTAGTAGTTTTGATATTGAATGGAAGCTTATTACGGAATCAAAAAATAAATTTATTAGTTTCTTTAATTAAGCGAGATAGAAGAACTTAGATCAAAATGAAGCAACAAAAAAACTCATACATTGAAGAGCACAACGACTGCAATGAAATTTTTCATAACGGTTTCTATGGGGTTCTCTCGACGCGAGTGGACGAACAGATCATAGACAGAAATTCAATCCACACCCAAAGTTGTCAAGTAAAAAATAGGGCAGGAGCGTAGTTTCCCCTAGCCGCCATTTTCTCGGGTGCCTTGTGATGATAAAAGAAAGGGATGGGGCTTTAGGGGTACATAGACTTCGTTCAGGCGGAAGAGCATGATAAATATGTATAGCAATAATAATAATAAAATAGAATAATAATAATAATAATAATAATGAATAATAATAATAAAAAAAAAATAATAATATTAATAATAATAATAATAATAATACATATAATTAATAATAATTAATAATAATAATTTATATAATAATAATAAATAATAATAATAATAATAATAATAATATAATAATAATCGATATATATACATAATAATAATAATCAATAATAATAATAATATAATAATAATAATAATAATAATAAAATAAATATTAATTAAATATTGAAAGACATACGACCAACAATCATTGAGGAAGGTAAATATCACTTGTCAAAATTCTTTACTAAAAGTATATCTGAGCAAGAAGAGATAATCGATAAGATAGTTAACAAGAAAATTGACCTTTCATAGATTAGCCACGGAAACAGGCAGTCTGAGGCGCACATCACAAGACTTTTACGGGGGGAAATATCGTTCCGGCCCTGCAGCAGGACGCTGAGCCACCAGACTTTATCAGACCTCACACCCAACAACATGAACAACCACAACCGGGTTAAAGTCTGTAACAAAGAGTTATATTATAAGGAATAAAACCGATAATCTGGCTGTCGACTGTATCCTCTTAAAGATGGCAAGAGTATCATTCTGAGAATTGTGAGCGCGATATAGTAGAGAAAATTGCATTCCAAAAATCATTTGAGAGTCTCACAAACTCTGGACATTATTAGATCAAATTGTCTAGAATATGCATTTCAATATGAGGTAGTGCATCAGTGGAATTGCCAGAAGAAACAAAAGGGGAGGGGAAGAGTTAGAGGAGACATCTTTTTTGACAAAGGGTATTGAGGCTATAATGTAATGTGAAGGCCCATAGTCGACCACCTGGCTGACATAAGGGCTACAAAGACTTATTAGTACTAATAAACAGATTAATAGTAACCATTGCTTACCTCCTTAAAGGAAGCTGAAGTAGATCAGTGATGCTTTTGACAAGCAGCTATATCCAATCTGCTGGCTGGATTAAACCCTTTTCAAAAACTTGTCTCATACAAAGAGCCATTATTTTTTCCGAGTCTGTTTATGTAATGAAAGTGTGAATTTGCTTGCCTGGATCCTCGTCACGACTGCTGTCGATGCGGCTAACTCAAAACAGGATTATTGTGAAAAAACAAATGGAACTCTGATAATGAGTCTGCGGTGCATGATAAATGACAGTGAGAACAAACGATTGGAATGGCCTGAAATTTCTTGAGGATAAGTCCCATAAATGACAATGGAGTGACACCAGCCTTGCTGATGTTCGGCCAGAATCTAGCAGTGCCAGGTAGTTTGTTGCAAGCGTGAAACCTTATAAATTGAGGCAGTAGATAGCAAATACTTAGTTAAAAGCTAGTCAAAGTAATGCGCCAGCACCAGTCACCACAAGCGTTTCATTAAAAGTAAAAATATTGTCCGAAATATTTACAAAAGCCAAATATTTCTAGCTTAAAAAATCAACACATAACTTAAATAGTTAGCTGAAAGATCATCCATCCCTATAGATCTCAAAGAAGAAATCACAACAACAATGTTCAATATAATAAACCACGAACGATGGTGGAGAACCTCCGAATGCTAGAGTGTTCACCATCTCGCTTAACATGCAGATGCAAATAATAAGGAAAACCAGTAAAAAATGACTAAATAAATTATCTTTTTCAGATATGAAAAGGTCTTAATGATAGGGGTTAAAAAGAAAAAAATCCATAGGGGATGAAAAAAAGATATTAAAAAAAAATAAAAAAAAATTAAAAAATAAAAAATAAATTAAAAAGACTTTAATTTACCTCTAACTCAAAGTCAAAGTAAAATCTTTTTCCTTCTTTCTACTTGCTGTACGTTTGTGGAATTTAATATAAGAAAGGGGGCGCTTAATTTTATTTCCTCCTTCTTAAAGAAGTACCCACTCACTCCAGAAATCCACTTATGTAAGGAGGCTACGCCCTCCTGCCATAATACGAATTCATGTATACATTGAGATAATTATAGTGAACACCTAAAAACGAAGCCTCAACGGAAATTTCCAATTATTATGTTGTAAATGGCATTTGTTTAAATATGCAAGAGCTGATTCGAGGACCAAAGTGGCCTCTCGACCAACGTCAGTTAGTATCTAGTACGTTATATGAAAGAGATGTGATTGTAATCCCGGCCCTTATATGAAGGACGGCTAAATATAACATCATAAATATAATTCAAATGTCTATAATAATTACTTAATGCATTCGAATAAATCAATATTGAAGTGTGTCACGATATCAATTAAATACTGTGCCAAATAAATATAAAAAAATAATATGAAACTTGGGCAACTTATTTCTATAAATGTACAAAAATGTATATACTAATATTATATATATATATATATATATATATATATAATATATATATATAATATAATATTTATATATATATATCATATTATATATATATATATATATATAAATATATATATATATATATATATATATATGAAGTTCAAGGACATAACTTACACTTACCGACTATCAACCTTTTTTGGGACATTGCTGGTTAGGACCAGCGACAACGATTTTGCCCCAATGAGAAGGACGTAACCCATCGCTGTTAAACAATTATGCATGGTCTGTAGTTCATCCATTCGCGAAATAAATAAAGTGCTTCATATATCAAGGTTACGGTTTCGAGTTCACTGTTGTTTCTTGAAAAAGAAATGGTTCTATATTACCCTATCATGCAACAGGACCACATCACACATATAATTTACTATGTCTCTAATGTGCATATTGGTATGAGCAATTTCTGATTCTTCATATGCGCACATTGTTTTTTAACCTTTCCAGAAACCATGAATTTGCCTCCTCGAAACACAAATATTCTTTTCAGCAAATCATTAACGCGTAGACCATTGAGTTGAGCATAAACTCATTGCAAAATGCCCCGACACAAGACCATACTCATTTTGCTGCAAAGTGTCTGCAAATGTCTGCAACTTATATGGATAAAAACTCTCAAACGTTTCTGCGCGAAGCATCATGCGCTATGGAATTGGTATACGTATCTCTCTACGTAAAAAACCGCTTTCGTTTTGCATTGGCTTACAAAAACGTAGAAATGCTGCAAGTTTGCGTTCTTTTGTCAAATAATCAAATTTACCGCAAATTTAGAAAAATGCTCACCAAACGTTAAGAAATTTCATAAATTCTGTAAGTTTGATAATTTCACGTTCTTTGTGACACTTTCTAGTGCTTAGAAAAAATTTTAAACAAACAAGATGGCGATGTGGTTAGGTCCGTGTGGTTAGATGAATGTTCATCACTTAAAATTAGCTTTAAAATCTAACTTCTTCCAAATCAATATACTCCATCACAATAAGTTCATCAATTATTCTTAAATAAACCATCTTGTTATTTTTTTATTTTGTTTATTCCATAACCAGTGGAACATTACAACAGCTGATTACCAAATTGGTAAACAAACGTTGCTATGCACGAAATTCACGTGCTAAACTGGTAAGATTTCTTATCTAGCGTTAAGCAAAAATGACAAACCGATAAACGCTTAATTCTCGTCGTCTTGCGTGGACTTGCAAAGAAAAGGCCTCACGAATGGACTCAACCTTTTTCTCAAGAACGTTCGTGGCGCCCTGCACCTTTCTTATTGCTCCAACACTTCCGGTTTCCTTCACTTATTCACCAAGCTCATTATGCTTTGTTCTTGATGAAAGGGGTTTTGTTGTAATGGCTCAAATGGCGTCGAACCTGTGTGCATGATTTGTTTCGATAAACCATTCAGCACACCTGTGCTTTTCTTGTGCATTTCATTTCTGAATTTATTTGAAAGGGGAAACATATCAATTGGTTAAAAATAGAGGTTAATGTTTGGAAAATCTTTTCCAGCACAATAAACAGATTACACATACTAGTAACATAAATATGGTTTTTCTTGTAAAATGACACGATAAGGGGCGTTTTCTGTGCCCCATACAGTGAAATGTATTTAGGATTCACGTTCTCTAGATAATTTCTCGGACACCCTATATATATACTTATATATATATATATATATATATATATATTATATATATATAATAATATATATATATAAATATATAATTATATATATATATATATATGATATATATATTATATATATATATAGATATATAAATAGTATAATATTAGTATATATATATATAATATATATATATATATATATATATATATATATATATAATAATATATATTATATATATATATATATAAAAATATATATAATATATAGATATATTATATATATATATATATATATATATATATATATATATATATATATATATATATACTAATAAAATATATATATATAGACATATATAATATATATATTAATATATATAATATATATAAATAAATAAATAATTTAATTTATTTATTTTTATATATATATATATATATATATATATATGATATATACTTATATAATATATATATATATATATATATATAATATATATATATATAATATATATAATATAATATATATTATATATATATATATATATAACATATATATATATATATATATATATAATATAATAATTATTAGATATAATATATAAATATATATATAGATATTAATAGTATATTATATAATAAATATAAGATTGTATAGTATATATAATATATATATATATATATAATATAAGTAATGAGATTTTTGGATTATATATGTAGGTGTGTAATAATGGTAAGTTATATTCATAATAAATTTAATGTTTACTTAGGTGGTTATTCTTATGAGTAATGTGTGTGACTTCTTGAATATGAATGATGCTCATGTGGTGTATTAATTGTAGTTAAAGATAGTAAATTCTTATTTTCATTTTCTTTTATATAATCGTTAATCACGCTTTATATATTGTTTGTAATTATATGTTTATGTGTTTATTGATTTTTGCTTGTTACTAATCCTTGGCGCCAGGGTATAGTGGAGTCAGTTCAAAATATTTTTTGACTCAACTGCAACCTACCTTTGAAAAATTACCAACCTCTGATTCTGTACTCTACCTTTTGAAATAAAGTACAGGTGAGCTCTATGTGAATTTTAGACTTCCAAATACTCCACCCTACAGTAAAAAGTTGAAAACTTAAGGGACTAACTCCATAAATAATTTACCATTCCATTCTCTTTTAAAAGTTAAAAAAAAATAGTAAATAATAATAAAAATATATTTATTTAAATCTATTAACCATCATATAACTAATATACTACTAAATATCATACACTGTCATGTGGCTCACACAACCAGTATGCTACTTTCTAAGATTGTATTGTGTAAATGTGAATAACAATATAATTTGAATTTTACATATTCAGAATGAAGACGAATATAAATATATATATATGAATAGTATTTTAGTTTTTATTATATTCACAAGAATGCTAGAATTTAACATACAATAATTATTTAACCCATTCTTTCTATTCCTACATCAACATTAATAATTAATTAAGATAGTGTCTTTATATAGACGATTAATTTGAAATTAAAACTAGTAC
>JABUQX010052532.1:0-44727 GCA_015478945.1 Trachelipus rathkii | reverse complement strand
AATAATAATAATAATAAATAATTAATAAAATATAAAAATAAAATATAAATAAAATAATAATAATAATAATAATAATAATTGAATAATAATAATAATAATAATTAATAATAATAATAAAAATAATAATAATAATAATAATAACTAATTAATAATAAGCTAATATAATATTTATAATTATAATAAACTGATTATAAAATTATTTCTTATGCCCACTTGCTGCTACGAAGCTAGGAAGCTCCTGCTTTTATTCTGCTATGGGAATATTGCATTGGTTGATAATATTCATCACTCCCAATGTTGATTCTTAAAATTGAATTGCAAATACATAGGTTTTTTTAAGCAGAATAAACAACCACCGCTCAATAGCAAACCTAACTAAAAAAAAGGGTGTTACCAAATATACCTTCAACATGAAAACGAAGTCCCCAAGACCCAACGAATAGACATAGCCATATTCTCCCACCCGAATACTGAGAACATTACCTCTGATTGTTGACTGTTAAAACTCATCCACTAAGCTTCCACGCTTAAATAAATAATATCAAATACAAAAAAATAATAAAAATACTGTCATTACAATATAACATTACATTACATACAATTCATACATACATACGCATTACTAAATTACATTCATCACATTACAACATATCATACATACAATCACTACATAGCAACATTCTGCGAACAACATGACATTATATAATATTTTATAAAATTATATATTAAGAATAATATAGATATATTGATAATATATAATATATATTATACATTATACATTATATTATTATATTATATTATCATAATATAATATATTATCATATTAATAACATATAATATATAAAAATATTATTATTATAGTACCATCTCACAAAGTACTTTCACCACCCTGCCATTGACTCAGCATTCTTCATCTGTCCATGTATCCCCAGATATGATCTTCGCGCTGATCTAGAATTCCTGGTAGGAAAACACAATATCCGAGCCCAATGTCGACCATTAAAATCCTTTAATATCCTCAAAGGTTACTTTCACCACTTCGAGTTAACTACATGGCTCCATTGCACTTAGGAACCGTCTCCCATAATACCCTTTCAGCAATTATCATATCTAAGCGATGACAGATATACAAGCTGGTCCATATCTACAATCAGAATAAAAGTAATAGCGGTTGCAGTACCTTGTCTCCTGTTCATATAGTTACTATCTATTACGACATCAAAGGCTTCCCCTCCTAGTAACAGAGCGAAAAGATCTCCTTAAATATGATCAATTGTCTTTAATATATATATATCATATTTATAGACAGTAAATAATATAAGATAATATAGTATGATATAAGATATATATAATATAATATAAAAGAGACAGCGACCAATCTCATCATAGTTATTAAAATAATAAGTATAATATTATATATAATAAAATATATATAAATATATATAATAATAATATATATTAAGTACTTAAAAAACCCGTAAAAAAAAAATAATGAATTGACTCAGAGGATTGTCAACGCCCTCGATCTTATTAAATCACAGTATATACTACTAAAAAAATATAATGAAGATAGTGAAAACGAAAATTGTCGCATTAGGAAAAAAAATAGTTACAGCCTCTCAACAGTGTTAAAAATCTCATAGGAACTTTCAATATTGAATCATCCAGGTTACGTCTCATTCACCCTCTAAGTCACTATGATAGATTGTATGTATACACAGAGAAATCTATTAGAATTAACAAATCTTATCATAACCTTTACACTAGGATGCCTAAAACGATACGAGCACCGACTAATTTATTATAAGGAAAGCTATGAGAACAATTCTAAAACTTTCAGAGCTGTAACTTTTTCCTAAAGATGAACTGCCGATTTCGGCATTCACTATCCATATTATTTTTTAAGATATACTGATTTCAAAAAGAAATTTTGTTTTTTTTTAATAAAGCTATTTTATTTTTACTTTGAGAGACTGTAACTTTTTCTCCTAAAAACTTACTAATTTCTTCACATTCTTTTATTATTTTTTAGGAGTATATCTCATGATTTTCATAAAAATCGGATGACAATCCCTCGAGTAACAATTTACCATATATTATGTTCTTTACCTTATAGCTAAGTTGCAGCAGCCATTTTTCACATTTGTCAGTAATTAATATATATAACCCCGTCCCTGTGAATACTCAGCACATTCACAAAAATTCATATCATCAGAATAAATAAACATAACAATAAAGAAAATCAGAGCAAATTAGATCTACTCAATACTCTCCCTAGAACTTCATCAAACTGTTAAAACACTATATCTTCGGAACGTAGATAAATTTAGGAAAATTCCGCATGGACTCCAATCTGATCGCAAGGTTCCAAAAAGAAGAGATCTGGTAACAGTTATTCCGTAACTACTAATTGACTTACGAGGAAAGAGTATCAAAAATATAGAATCCTACTATTTAAATAAATTCTATTCAAGATATGATTTAAATCTCATAATCCTCCTATATATGACTATTCACAAATGATCCACCAACTTACAAGTTTTTCCATTATATAATGTCATATAACATTATATTATATTATATATATATAGTATATATATATTAACTATAATATAATATATTAAATATAAAAAATATATATATATAAATCTATATATATTATATATATATAAAAATTATATATATTCAATTATTAATTTTCTATGCATAATAAACATTACAGTTATTACTAACAACGTTATTGAAAATATTTTCAACAATATTACCTTCACTATCACTAACACTAACATTATTGTAATAACAACAACACTTCTTATACCAATTACTTACACTAACAACACTAATTAATAACGATATCACTATTAAACATTAACATCACCATTAGCACTTGGGATTGGGAGGTAGTGTCAACTGCAAATAATACGATCCATACATGGGAAAAGACAATGAGCTGTTTGGTGTTCCCAACTCCATGCAGCAATTTGAAGAGTCCACCTTATAGACTAAACGATTTTGATGACATATCAAATGCTGCCATTTGAAATAATCAACATTCAAGTAATAGAAGTTCTGCTTTTGAATGAATTAATTTTTTGAAAGTATATTCAATTTCACTTTTATTACTTCACGAGTAATTATTAATTCGAATTTAAATTTGATTTTCAATTCAAGTGTTGATACAAATAAATAGACTTATGCAAAAATTTAATACATCAGTTTCTCTTCATAAGATTATAATTTTTTAAAAGTTAATAATTTTATCTCACTAGTTTCGTTCTTCTCTAAATCTAGGGAGGTTCAATGCATTATTTGCTACTCTTTCATATTCCTTTCTGTTCTTACTCTATTTTGATGTTTCCCTTCTAAGATATTGCTGTTTCTTCTCTTTCTACCACATCTTGCTCCGATGACACCAAAATAATAAATCATGTTGCAAATTTTTTAATATTAGGCATGCCATTTTTAAAGCAACATGAGTGCATAAGATTTCTTTGTTCCTAACACATGAAAAATGCTCTTTTTAAAAGTTTTTTTTTTGGAATTAAAAACTAGTTTATGTACAAGTTTGGTTTGCTTTCAATACAGGATGTTATCAGTTTGAATTTAGGGCTCTCTTTATTTTATTTCAAACCTCGTATCATTTGTCCCTTCGCCAGTTCTTAGTTTCCCCACACGAAAAACTTCCGTAAATGCATTTCGACTTTGATTTATTTTTTTTAAATTTTCTTTCTATAACTACTGGAATAAAAGGTTTGTTCCTCCTCTAAACTTAGCTGAGATATCAATTTAATTTTATTTAGTAATTCGGTTTTAATTTATATTTTTAATTCAATAAAAAAAATTAATATTTTATTGTAGATTTTCACAAATTTAGCTAGATTGCTTCCAAATATAAACTGATACACAGGCAAAAATCTTTAGAACTTCTTCTCTACAGTTCTCTTGAAACTTCTTGTTTTACTCAGATCTCTCTTTTTTCTTTTTTCCTTTTCCAGTGTTTTTATGAATCCACGTCCGAGACAGTCAGTCAGTATATTTATTATTTATTGTTATTATTATTATTATTATTATTATTATTATTATTATTATTATTATTATTATTATTATTATTATTATTATTATTATTATTATTATTATTATTATTATTATTTTGCTATTATTGTTATTGCTATTATTATTATTGCTATTATTATTATTTTATTATTATATTATTAATTATTATTATTATTATTATTATTTTATTATTATTATTATTTTATTATTATTATTATTATTATTATTATTATCTTATTATTTATAATTATATTATTTATTAATATTATTATTATTATTATTATATTATATTATTATTATTATTAATTATTATTATTAATTTTATATTATTATTATTATTATTCTCATTATCCTTATTTTTATTGATATTCTTCTTGTTTTGTAAGTACTAACATACGTATTCTTATCATCATATGGATTCGCTCAAGTTTTGATCAGAATTTGTACCACGAGCCTGCTGTCGAGGGTAGTTCAAAATCGGTTGTTCTCCGCATTCTCGGGCTGCTTTTGTTGGGCTAACATTGAACTTAACACTGAGGAGGCTGTCCTTATACATTTAGGTGATGGATATCTACATGTACTTTTAGTTAAAATTAATAATTTGGTGGATAGGGACAGATGTAATTAATTTCTTTTTTAAGAATTTTCTTCTAATTTTTTATTGAATAGTAAGTTTCAATTTTTAATTTATTTTAAATGTACGATTGTTGTTTTTAATTTTGTTTTACAATCATAAAAATTTAAATTGACTATATATTTTAAACTGAAATTTTAAATATCTCTTTTAATATTTTTTTCTTCATCTTTCCGTTTTGAAAATTGTTTGTTTTTTATCTTTTATGTAAATGAATATGTTGTCAGTTTGATTTAAAAAACATAAATTTAATTTAATAACATTTATAAATTTAAATTTAAAAAAAAATTCTTGAGAATTTCCTTATAATTTTATATGTTAAAAACTTAAGTTTTTACTTTATTAAAAAATGGACCTGTTTTTAAAATTATTAAATATTTATGAGTATTAATTTAAAACCGACTTTTATGAACCCTTTTTCATTTTTTTTTTTAAAATGGTTTTTTTCTTAAATTTTCCCATTCTTAGTAGTTTCATTTTCACTTTTACTATAAAATGGATATGGTTGTTTAATTTTATTTAAAATTTTAATTTATATTAAATTAATCATTTTATAAATTTTAAATTTGTTTGTTTTTTTTTTAGAAGAAATTTTCTTCAATATTCCAATTATGATAGTTTCACTTTTCAGTTATTATACAGATCAGACATTTGTTTAATTTTATTAAAAAAAATATAATTTAAATTAAAAAATTATATAATAAATTTTAAATTTTTTTTTAAAAAAAAAAAAAAAAAAAATTCATAATTTTCCAAATAAATAGTGTTGGAATTTTTACTTTATTATATGATGGGATGTTTCGTACAAATTATTTAAATTAATAATTTACTAAATATGAATTATTATTTTAATTAAATTCAATTTTTTTTTTTTTAATTAAAATTTTCCTTAATTTTACATTTCGTTAGTAGCTTCATTTTATTTATTAGAGCAGTGTCTCAAACTTTTTTTGATTGCGTACCCTACGAAAATAATTCTGATTCGTTATTTGAGGTGGTAATATATATATATATATATATATTATATATATATTAATATTATATATATATATATAATATTATATATATATATATTATATAATTTTTATATATATATACTATATATATTATATTTATATATATATATATATATATATATATATATATATATATATATATATATATATAGTATATATAATATATTATATTTTATATATAGAGTTATTTATATTATATATTATAAACTCGTCGAACATTTTAATGCATTCACGGCTGTAATATAATGTTCATCTCTTTCATTTTTTGAATGTTTGTGCTATGGGTTTGGTTTATTTCTGTCATCTACTTCGGAGTGTATTCGTATGTCTACTCGTGGGTATGGAATAAATGGATAATAAGAAACAAGCAAATTAAGAATCTGAGTATTCATAGGAGAACAGATGGTACACCTAACACTAACGAACACCTATGCTTTAAGCGTAAGCTTGACAAGACGTCACATGGAAAGACATCGTCAGAGAGGAAACGTGCATAGGAGTTATCACACTGTCGAAGTAGAACATTCTCCGAGACGGTGGCTCAGTACTCGGGTAACCATAGACGTCAGTCGAATCTTCGTCGTTCGGGGAAGACTGGCAGCACCATACTGACATGGTCAGGGTTCGCGGAGGGCGGGTCCGAGAGAGATGACAGATTCCTCGTTGGCAAGTGCTTCGTGATCGCTTGCCAAAAAAGCGTAAGCTTTAAACACAGGCTTTCGTTGGTCAGACATGTGCCATTTCGAGCGTAACAGTGAGTAAAAGACGACAGAATGAACGTGGAGTAGCGTATTACAGTGGTTCTGCATCGGCTATCCTGATCAGGGAACTCGGGTTGCGATTTATTTTCAACAAACGTATGGAGATTGAAGCATCACAGATGAGTCGATAGTTACTCTACTGGATAGATGGACGTCGCGATTTGAGACGTGCAGGTGAGCACTTTTCTGCTTGCAATATCTCCAAGGATTTCTTTTGGAGGTGACTGTGATGGTGTGGGCAGGCATTTGTTTGGGTGCTCGCACGGCCTTGCATATCGTGAGCAGAGGACGCTTAACGTGAAAGGTATGCGAAGAACAATCTTCAAAGTATATAGTGCCTTTTCGTGTCCTTACATTGGCGCCAGAAGCGGTTAGCGATCCATGACAATGCCATTGCAGTTCACGAACGGTTCCCAGCAACAGCAACAGCACACAGCCACAGAGCACGCACCGCAACAGCACACAGCACACAGACAACAGAGGTCGTCCAAGGTACCTAAAAGGTAGGGAACAGACTCTTGGACTTTTCTGCGAGCTCCAGACCTGAATTCCCATTGAAATGTTTGGGTTTGTTGGGTAGGGGTGTTTGAGCGTAAAAATGCTCCGCTCCACACTCAGGGAGCTTGCAACTCTTTGACAAACATCCCGCAGGAGATATCTCAATATATTTCATCAATGCCGAATTGCTTGGAGGAAGTTGGAATGGCCAGAGGGGGTACAACCCATTATTAGACACCGTTTAGCTGCATTTTCCATTGGTAATTTTGTAGAATATTGTTGCTGTTTAATAAAATCTCATATCCATATTTTTTTCGTTTCTTTATTATGCCATTTAATTCCCAACACACTGTCGTTAACATCGGTTTTACATTTTATAACTCTGTTCAACATCCGAGTTGGGTATGAACAAAATAAACGAAACCTAGCCCTACATTTCCCAATATGGAAGAGTTTAAATTATATTTACGGGTGATTCATTTAATTTGCCGCGAGTTTATATTTGTATCTATACTATATATTATATATATAATATATAAATATAATATTATATTATATAATATTATATATAATTATTATATAATATATATAATATTATATTATTATATATATATATATATATATTAAATATATATATATATATATATTCCTATATATATATATTATATATATATATATATATATATTATATATCGTACGTATAGTACTTTTAATTCGAAATGTTTAGTTTTAATTAGATTCACTTTATAAATTTTATTCAATACGTTCAGAGTATTCTGGAATCAAAATCGATCGAATAGTGCTTAGAACAAGCCCGCCTTCCTCTTGCTCGTAACGACGGCGCAATAGAATTCCTGTTTGGGTTTGTATTGCGTGCATTGGAGGATTGTCATTTGCAATCCTACAAGAGCGCCTCAGTCGCTCCTTGCTGGGTAATCTGTAGAGTTGAAAGTGAACGCTTGTGCGAGAATTTGATCCTTTTCACCTCTACTGTATTGTCTTATATATTATATATTATTATTATATATATATATATATTATATATATATAATTATATCAAATATTTGTTGGTGCTTGATCCAGTATTAAACCTGGCCGGAAACTATAAAATATGGGTGAATCAGAGATTGCCACTCACAATATATATATATATATATATATATATATATATATATATTACATACTAAAAGAATGTAATTGTATTAATAATCACATTCTTCCGGTATGCTTATAATTATATTTTACAGCATGATAAACATTTTATATTTTAAATAAAAGAATCAGCTCCATAAACAAAGCGAAGCTAAAACGTTTATCATTATGGCATTATTATCTGACCTATAAGAGGTATGTAAAATGTGAATATTCTTTTCAGTGTATCATAAATTTGTGTCCTTCTAATTAATCATTATGTAATTATTAAATGAAACATGATTCTATTATGTATTTAGATGGAATAAGCCATCAGGTAAAATATTTAGATGGAATAAGCCATCAGGTAAAATATTTAGATGGAATAAGCCATCAGGTAAAATATTTAGATGGAATAAGCCATCAGGTAAAATATGCTTTGATGTATTGTTTTATGTCTATGAATGCTAATCATGCCACCACATGCTTCTCAAGCAAATATGTATTTCATTAGTAATTATTAATACTTTCATTTAATTCCAGCAATTAGATTTCTTTTATGTATTTTTATCAAAAGTTTATTATTCCTAGGTGTTCTTTATATGGATCTTGTTTTGTGATTTGAATTTTGTCTGTAAAAAGTCCCACATTGGGCGAAAATAAATATCACTAGAAGACTTGCTTAACTGCCCTTCTAGCCATAGATAGTAATAAGGAATCAAGAATACATTACTATAAACTGGCTATTCCTTGCGAGGATTGCGAATCTTTTCTTTTGAGATGACAAATTCAGACAGCGTATCCGAACCCTGGCCCATGGCTACTTACTCATCCAGACACCTCTTTAGGTCCCATAAAGTGGGCAGATGTACCCGTAAGAGAGTTATACATTAAATCAATATTTGATTGTATCTTCTATATATCATATATTATATAATATATTATATATATATATATATATATTATATTAAGGCTATATTATTAAACTAATTAGTTAAATGATTAGGGACCATTGCAATAATGATTAGGTGATCCACCGTTACTTTAAGCAATAATAAAATTTGATTTTTATTATTATTATTATTTTATTATTATTATTATTTTGCCCACTAATTGCATATTTGTGATAACGTGAATGAACGAATCATTCGCATTATCATTTTTATGGTTGTTTTACATTGAATTAAAAACTTTCTTTTAAGAAAAAGAAAATTTTTGATTTAATGATTATTATTATTATCATTATTATTATTATTATTATTATTATTTACATGGTGAAGGTTGAAAGAGATGATCAGGGCCCTGCATCGTTATTCAACTACGCTATATAAATAATTAAGATTGGTTTGGAAAAATATTTCCACACCAATTAAAATAATAAGTAATAATTAATGATAATTACCATATGTCCATTATTTTAAATTTCAAAGATTTTGTAAATAATGCCATAATGCTTGTAAAATAAGGATATTTAGCATTAAGAAAATTGAAATTGGGGAAACGGGGAAGATATATATAATATCTATATGCCTCTTCTTCCTTTTTCCTTTTCCCCTTTTGATTGAACAACTTGAGAGCAGAAATTGACTAAGTGATCCTGTGAGGAAAATTGCAGAAGCAATGCGACTCACGAAATTGTCCGTTTTGTCTTGGATATTTTTTGGCGAGGTGTTGTTCCACGTAATATTGGAGTCGGAGTGGCGAGAGAAAGCTCGAAACTTGCGCACTGAAGGTACGGGGCATTGGTATGCGTTAATGTAACCATTCGCGAAACACTCTAGAGCTCATTTTTCGAAACTGATTTGTGTACTTTTCTCTCTTAAAGTGTTGCCCGTCGTTATATCTATCTCCTATATATAACTTATATTAATATATATTATTCTATATATATATATATATATTTATATGCCATAATGCATGTGTGCATTTTAATAGATCTAAAATTATGACATTTTTTTTGGAGCTAGTCTGGGGGGGCTTGTGCTTAAGTGATAAATAACTTTATATATATATTATATTATTATATATATATATATAATTCTCGTACCTGCATAGAGTGGTCCGCCCGATTTATTATCCACTCTCTGGACAGAAAGCCTGAGAAAGCTATAAGTCCAAAGCCTGATAGAATTAGCTAATTTTAAAATTATTTAGTATATATATATATATATTAATTAATATATATATATATATTATATATATATACTATATATATTATTGGGGCATATAGTTGGACACAAAAGTTTTTTATGAATGACTGGTTTAGCACTTATAAGATAACGGTGATAAACATGCAATAGTAGTAAAGATAGTTTGAGCGTAGTAAGTAGTGTAGATATGAGGATCTGCGGACAACATTGTGGCTGTTGAGTTTTCCACCTTATTTTGTGTATAGGTTAAACATATTGGGGTTATCACATAATTATGATATATTTCGCGAATAAAAATCGATATACGTATTTGCATGTAATATTATATTGGGTCAGTAATGAGAGGGTCCGCTGACCTTGTGTATCAATTCTGAACCTTGGTTCGACATTCTGTGTTATTGCACGTATACGGGAGAGAATATTAAGTTGTCTATTGGATTTTGTGTATTTTTATAGATATCGGTAAATAAAATGGGGAAGAAGAAATTTCGGAAGATGGGAGACAACGGTGCTCAAAAAAGCTTGTCGATATAACAGAGAGAAGATAATGAGAATCTGATTGGAATGAGGGTAGTAAAGAGAAGGCATATGACGGAAAAGTAAAACGGAGTGGGGGGGCGGAGATAAGATAACCCAAGAAGGGGACGCGCTTCCCAGGGTTTACCCCTCTCCAAACTCTTTGAACGCCAAGGGCCCTCGAAACCCTACACTTCTTAGCCCGGCATCAAGTAAGTTAAGGGAGGGGGCAATCCCCACGGGTCGAAACTCACATACATGAAAACGGTTGCTTTGACAACTTTAAATTAAGCTCAAAGCCTGCCTCTGTTGACATATACAAAGAAGAAAGTGCGTAGGGAATTGGGGTGGGCTCGAACCAATAACTCATGAAAGAAATGGAAGGGAGTGAGAATTACGAACACTCCCCGTGGGGTCGATCGGGCCGATAACACCGCAAACTTGCCCGAAAAGCATAGGAGGCCCAACTTGCTTGGGCCTAAAAGCTCAAACAACAACAACGTCTCACAGAGGAGTTATGGGACATAACTTCCAAACAGAAGTGCCAACAGATGACAGAAATATTCAGAATATTGGATTTATTACCAACAGGTGACGATGCACCTTACCTCTATTAAAGAGATGCCAACTGGAAACCATATGCTACTGGTCTTTACTTTTATCTATTTATGGGGTTTTCGAGAGTCATTGGCAAGGATATTTCAAATCCAGCCTCACATCGTCCATTTTGGAGGCTCAATAATTACCAGAACTCATTTAGGTTTTTAACCTGAGCGTTTCGCACGGATTCCGGTAGACATGTTTAATAGTTATTTGAGCGATCTTTAAGATAAAGAATATTGGCAAGGCATCTTATACCAATTTATTTCCTTCTTTGAAATACACGCTAGATGCTTTTAGGCCATTAACGACAGTCAAAGATTCATTTTGGCAAAGTCAGAATCTCATCCGATCAAAATATGTGTAATAGCTGTAGAAATATAATCTTCAGTATTTAGATAATTCTATTTTCTCTAATTTACCAATTAGATAAGACTTTATCTTTTCTAAGTTAAATTATATCTTTACTACCTAGAAGTGAGAACTAACAGATTTTTCGACCTTCATGCTGATGTCTTTATATAGATATTTAGAAGAGAGAGAGATATCTTTTTATTACTCGGATTATCGTGCTTAGAATATTAGATAAGTATGTTTATCTGAATACCTTAATTATAGAAGCTCGCCTGATCTTGGATGATTAAGCAAATTTCTCTAAACTCCGGTAATAAATTATTAGTATTACTGGACATATTTTCATAACGTAAATTGATGTAGAAGAGAATGGGACAGTATTTAGAGAGAAGATTCTTATGGGTATTCGATACAGAGTTGAATTTAATGTAATTTATAGAATTAGAATATGCTGTCTCTTAATTTCAAGGTGTGAGCTTTGTATTAACCAGATAGAGCATCGACTAGGCATTGATGAGCGTCTGCACAACTAGGGTGTTCTGGGCCAAAAGAAGAATGGAGGGTGGAAAACAGAGGGTTGGAGATTTTATAATTTATCATACAGGGAAAATGAAGTCAAGGATATGAATGTAAGAAGGGTAAGGGAGGAGTGTCGAGATCCCGATTATCACTCCTAATAGAGGGGATGTGTGAGGTAAAGATCTGAAATAATATACTGTTTTCAAAAGATAATGAGAAGAAGGAATGACACGTGGGTAGGTTCGATATTGAGCTATAAGGAGCATTAGGATGTCGAAGAGCTAGAGAACCTTGTGTGCTTCTTTTAGTGTTTCAGTGAGGCACACTCGTGCCAGCATTGTGTTGGGGGTTGCGCTAATATGCCAAAATATGTCATGGCAAAACGATAGAAAGGGATAGCAACAAAATTGGTAGAAGGAGCCCAGCTAGGACTACCAAACAAGATACACCCGTGATGTTTCACCCGTCATAATATATCAGCAGTTTGAATTGAAAAACGGGATAGAGGGAGAGCCGAGTCTTACAACCCAGGAAGGAGCGGTCCGGACCTTCTCCAATGAAGAAGTAGAGAGGCTCTCAGTTCTCCAGTATTTATGGAAGGTAAGATACGCAGAATCGCGATAGATGTTGTTATTGGTGGAGCCTAGCTGGAGATATTTGCGTGAATAAGTAGTGCGTATTTAGATTGTATAGATAGTAATGAAAGGAGCTTTGCTCATCCTCAGGATAGGGTATAGAGAAATGAAAATTTATTTTAGAAATTCAAAGGGACCAAAGAAGAGAAGAAACGTGTGAAGAAAAAGTTTAAAGATAGAGAGAAAAGATGGGAAGCTAGGCGAAATAAACAGAAAGGAAAAGAAGTCGTGCAGCAACCTTTTAGACTGGGACGACACTTTTACACCAATGTCTACCTTGCTCCATCTTTAAGTAGTAGGCAGACGAAGACCAAAGTTTTTGTTGAACGGATCTAGTGTATTTCGTCACCGCGGGGCGCTCAACACATTGGAACAGAGAAGGGAAACTTTAAAGCAAACCTCGTAAGACGATTTAGTAGTACAAACAGAGAGGGTGATCAGTTAGTCAACGGTCTTAAAGGGAAATACACACTATATCTTCGCCTACATAAAAAATATTACCTCACTACATAGGTAGATGGAGAGAATAGTTGGGATATTCTTTTGGGTGCAATGTTTTTGTCTCAACATTTCCATATACTTGTGTGTATAACTTTACATATATTACTGCAAGATTGTGTATTCAAGTAGGATTAAGGGATAGAGACATGTAAGCACTTGAATCTTTTGACCGTATCACCTCGGATTTATTTGGTTAGAGAAAGTTTCTGGAGGAATCTTAAAGGGTGATAAGGGAAGATATGTCAAGAGAAAGGAAGGGCAGGTTGTATGCCCAAGGAAACAAGAGTGGTGAAGGGGGGAAAAAGTGATTGAAAATTTTCGCTAACATTAACCGACAGATACTGCGATAGCATCTTTTTTTTTCTAAGGGCATCTTAAATGAGCATCTTGCAGCTAAAGAGCGAAACGTAACGGGATCAGCATCTTTCGTATAGGGATGGTTACTAGCCTTGCAGTTAATACGTAGCAACAGCTTGGATTAATCACATTTTTCTCTTCGGGAGTGACCAGCACATGGCGTGAGTTTTTAGAAACGTTAACGCTGTGCGGATGAACTCGCTCCCTATTTGGAATGGGTCAGATTTGCCTGTATCACAGAGAGGGAGACATCTTTCACAGTTTGGGATTACTGAAGAAGCTGCGAAGTGCATGAAGATATAGGGAAAGAAGAGATAGGGAAATTGCCTGTGCAAGGAGAAAGCTCATAGTGGGAATGCCTAACAAGATGAAGAGGACAGGGTGGGTTTCGCGAACCACCTCTCATCGCTCTGCGCTGATCTACCAGAGGGTCCAGACCGACATCAAGACCATCCCTGCTATGGAGAAATTTGGGGCCAATCGAGATTTGAAGTTTTTGGGAGCGATGACGATTGAGGAGAGTGGTTTGAATGGATGGATGATGAAATTAAGATAAGATTTGAAGGTAATTGAGAGACTGTTTACCTGCCAATCATGCGGGATACCTAAAAAGTGCGACCTGTATCTCGCACAAGTTAAATTGAGCTGGAGCGAGTAGATTTATGACAAATATAGCTTTCACGATGGGACCTATGTATGTGGACAATAAAATGATTGAGAACGAAGAGGGTATCATAACGGTTAGTCTTTAGTTATCTCAGTACTGAGTGACAATTGTTATGCTGAAAGTGTGCGAACATAGGAGCGAGGGCGATATTTCTCGAATATTGTTTTCATCTAGGAATAATGGACACAGATACGTCAGAGGACGGAGAGAACGTTTTCTCTAATGTAGTCATATCTGTGTTACAAAAGGTCTACGAGAACAGTAGTAGGAGGAGTGTACAAGAGATAATAGAAAGAGATGTCAAAAAGAGGATGCAGAGTATTGTCCTTCTTCGAAGTCCGAAGCACATGGAGGAATGCTAGAAGCTCTCACTGGACTACGATGTATTGGCGACTTATAGATGATGATGTGTCAGTCTGTCCGCTATAGAAATTTATAAAGAATTGAGCTGCTACCTATTCGAATGCCCCTAAAGTAAATCTTTTCGATACAATACGATTACGGCACTGCGGACTTTGCAGCGACATCGAATGAATTTTCACACGATTCTGCACTGAAAAAGGGGTACATTAAAGCTTGGTAGCCCATTTCTCGTTATACTGGTTGTGGTAAAAGTATAGACGTAAACAAGGGTGTGTCTGTGATATTTACAGTATCAAGTATATAATATTCTCATAGGTTCAGTAGACGTTTTCCGTCGTGCTTTCATCGACGCAATTTTAACGTTCACTCGGGGGTACAGGTATTTCCGCCGTAGATATTATTGATCGGTATAACAGCTTAAAATTAAGAGGAAGAGGAGCAAAAGTTGATGGATTTAGGATCGAGGAAGGGCTTTGGTGTCCACTCGCTTGAGATGTGGACATAAGAATGCTAGCATTATGCCCGCATACGATGACATATATGGATTGACCACTCTTAGGATAAAAGTCCGACAGTTATTCTAAGACGACGTTTGATCCTGGGCAGGAACTGTGGAAGTAAACACTTTTGACTATTTTAGGTTAAGTAATGTGCTTTCACAGAGAAAATAGCTGTAGAATAAAATTAGTATAAGTGTAAGCTTTCTAATACAATACAGTTGTTATATGTACTGGGATCAAATAGTATGAGAATGGAATTTAGCTGTAATCAAGATCCGAGCCAAAGAGATAAGAATACAATTAGAGAGTTTGTCTCCATCTACATAAATGTGAAGGGACACAGAGTCTACTATGGTATTTTTCTTTTATTTTCCTTCTCATAAGGATTGCCGCAGTAGCCAACATTGTACGATCTGATTAAAGAACAATGTTCTCTTTTCTTTGGGAGACGGAAAAACAACAAGCTTTCGACACGCTGAAAGAGAACTGGTGGATGAGCCTCAACTAACTTATCGCTGATTATTGGAAGAGTAATCTCTCGTGATAAGATCAGTAATTAGGAATAGGAGGGGTGTTTGACACTGAAGATGAAGGGAGGAGAAGCCCTTATCTTTCGTGTCCGCGGACACTCAGGGGGCAGTGAGTATTAATATATATGATAAGATCGAAAAGGATGTATTAGCCGTGAGGTTCTGCTTGCAATAGTTTAAGAACATCATACTTTCGGCTCTATAAGGTACTATCATTCACCTGAAACCACTCTTTGATTTAATCTTTAGATATATTAAGCGCAACCGAGTCGTTTAGCTCGATGGAATTCCTTAGAAAATACGTTTCCTCATATACATAGTGTTAAAAAGGATAGAACAGTATTGCTATATACCGATCTATATTGAGTAGTCAATCCGGCATCATATGTGGTTTCTGGTACATTATAGATACAAGCGAAAACGGAGATAGAGGAAGCAGAGAGAGCTAGAATACAACAGAAGTTACCTATATATAGGAAATGCGCTTTCGGTTTGAGTCGGGAAATAATTTATCTAAAGAAAACAGAAATGTCCCCGTGTAGAAAATTGGTAAATAATATAGGGCGCAGAGATATACAATACTAAACTACCCCATCCTAATAACAGCATTTTACACTAGACCGTAGAACAAAACCTTATCTTTGATACATTGTTTCTTAGTATTGGTAAATTGGTTTACGATATGACTGGCGCAGTCGTTTCACGGCGTGCATTCGCTCGTCTACGCTGAGACATACATACGGAATGAGTTGCTTTGACTCATAGGAGTGACTTCGAAAGGCGATGTTCGTTAGTAGACTGATCAGGAGTGATAGTATGTAACTGGTGATGTAGAGATAGTATTGGTAGGTTCATTCTTCTTCGACTGAGAATATTTCTCTGTTCCTCATCCAAATGCTGCATGTCGTGCGGTTGCCAACAATACGGGTTGCTCTCGAGATGCTCACTCTGCGAGCAGATGAGATCTAGTAGACTGGTCGCGGGTTGCACAAAGGTCTACCTTCTATCACTCTTTGCTAATTTGCATTCAGCTAGAAATCGTTGCAGATATACTATTCGACAGGCATTACTCTTTTCATCATATATTATTATTAAGTGCGCTAACCTCGTCCTTGATCTCTCTCCTACTGATGACATCCTTTCTGGCCTCCTTGCCAAAAAAAATCTTTACAACTTCTGTAAAATCTGTCTTTTCTTCCTCCTATTCTATTCTTCTGTTGGTCTGTTTGCTAATTCTCCAATCTGAAAATGTACATAATACTACTCTCTCAAAGCATTCCAATTCAACAATTAATGAGGGACAAACAGACTTTCTCCTCCTCCTCCTCCTCCTTCTTCCTCTCAGCGATCGTCCTACTATGGCATCCTGGTCCTTAGTTGATGCATTTTGAGTACTGGTTGACTTGCCCTGCGGCTCCTTGTATAGAGTTCTCATGGATAAGGTGAAGGCGCAAGGTGCCGGTTGTGGCCTCGGTACTGGGGTATTTTTTCCTCGCGTTAATGGAGTTTGATGAAGTGATAATGCGTTGTGTGAGCCGCCTGCGGACGCGTGTGGTCTCGGACTCGCCATCATTACTCTATGCTGTCGACTCCATCTCCCGACTCGTATGCCGTTGCTAGTTGTGATAGCACGCTCACGACACTTCGCCAATGCTTGTTGTTTCTTGCCATTGGCTTGGAATTTAAAAGGAAGCTGCTCTGAAGTAACCTTCCCTAGATATAAATCCGGCTTTCTGTCCTAGGGTAGGCTGCTCACGACGTTGTAGTATCGTATCCTTCGGTCCATATGAATCTTGATGCACTCTTCCTCGGGAGATTCTTCTTTCTTAATCAGTCTGCGGATCTCTCATTGCCCTACGATTTTACCGTGACGTCTTTTTGCAAGTTATCGCGTGCTTGTCCTCCGGAGACTCGAGTAGGCTCTACTGGCGATATACTTGATTGTTTATGTACTGAATTTATTGGGTCTATTCTTCTCGTCCGTAGGTGAAATTTAACGTCGATCTCTCGGGTCTTGAGAGACCCTCTGCTCTGTTTCGGTCGTCTTGCCACATATCGCAAGTTGCCAGAGTTGACCTGGTATTGGACTACGAATCCCTGTTTGTGCTTCCTCCAGCGCGCCCTCGTACTCTCTGGCGTGTCCGCGTGTGCCTTCTCGCTTAGCGTCTTCGTGCGTCGAGTTTCTTCTCGTTCATATATACAGTACAATGAGTAGGTTGGCGTGCTGCGTTCTGGCTGCAGAGAAGTGGCTGTCCTCCCCTCCCCTCTATGTGGTCCGGCTCCTCCATAATCTCCAACGCTGTATACTGCACGAACGCGTTTCATTAGAATGGTCAGCTTACGTGCTATCAGTAACTCTAGTCACGCCGTCGATTCTCAGCTCTTTCAGTCTCCGCATTTCAAGCTTCTTTGTCCTTCTTTAATTTCCTGGTAGAATCTAGCTTTCTCGTCTTAGGATTCTTTCCGATTTTATTCTCGATGCTGTGTTCTGGGACTAGGGAAATTTCTCCGCTTATGGTGTGGTGGTGTTCTCACACTCTTTTTGAATTCGAGTCACTCTTAATAACTGGAAACCTCCGACAGTATCAGAGATTCTCCCCTATCGCACAAGATCTCTCTCGCGTATCTCTTATATTGCTCTTTCTCTCGTGACGTGGCGTTTTCCGGTTCTCTCTCGCTGAGATCGTGAAGACAGCCTTGTTGGCGCTTAACATACTAACAACGAGAAAAAATTTGCTCTCTGGAGCCTGACACTTCTACAACGGGGTTGCTGAGGTGCCCGCGGCTTCGCCCGCGCACCCAAGCACAGGCAAAAACAGGAAGAGAGCAGAGAGGCAACTGCTCTGGAGCGGAAGAAGTTCGCTCCCGCCGCAGTCTCGCTCATGATACGTAATCTGCCGCTGCTAGTTCGTAGCGGGGGTGGCCGCCCTTCCCTCCTCCCCTCCCTGTTTCCACATCTTTTTCATTCCCGTCCACGCCACTCGGCATGTGCGGGGCCCCCCCGGAGACAACTGTTGCTCTCCTCAGTCCTACGGTTGCTCTTCCTATTGCCCTATACAGGCTCATCCACCCTTGTATGGAGCCTCAAACTCTCTCGCGCTCTGCTCTCCAATCATTCCAGGTGGGGGCCGCGCCGCGCCTGGGTTCTGTGTGTCCCGCACCCACTATTTTGTGATGTGCGGTTGAGCGCAAAGGGCGTGAGGCCTTCATACGACTGTTCTGCGATGCGTACTCCCGAGTGATGCACTTGGATCTTCTATCTGTTGGGGCGCGCGTATGGGTGGGTGGATTGTGGAGCATTCAGCACTTTTTATATGAGGCGATAGTCACCTCCCGGGCGAAGGTCCGGCCAGTGCTTGTAGCTGGCAGGCCTCGGCCGTATGAGCTCATTCTCACGATTCCGCTGTACCACCTGGGTGCGGACGTCTTTGTTCGACCCTCTCTCCTTCGTAGTCCACTTCGAGGAAGTGTTCGTTCTACGGCCGCATGAGTTTTTGTGTTCGCATATTGCGTTTGTCAACGGCTGCAGCGCTCTCGTCTTGCGCCTGGCGAGGGTCCTTGCCGCGCTTTCTCATGGCTCTACCCCCGATTGCTGTGCCACTTGTCTCATTTTCCCGATGAAATTCTACGTTCATGGACCAGTTCACTCTTCTGTGCCTTTCCCTGCTGAAATTTTCAGATTGTGCTTCCACTTACAGCTTCGTCTCTGTCTTCATCCCTGCGCCGTCTAGTTCTACCCGTTTATTCTGCGCATGAGATTCTGTGAGGTGTCGTGGATATCGCCTCTCTCCTCGAGCTGAAACTACGCCGGTCGCTGCCACGCGATGCCAGGTACGCAGAACGCAGGACTTCTAACGCCGCCACGCTACCCACAGTATTGACCATACGTGCGACTACTCTAATATATATACAGCTGAAAGATTGTCGTTCCTGTTGAAATTGGCTTGCCTCATATACTAATCCACGTCCACGTGGCGGACCAACCTTGGTCTTGTGTCATACCGAGAGTATTCCTCACCTCCTTATTCCTTATCCCTTCTTACTAATCTTATATACCTTCTGACTATTTATATCGCTTTGCGCCCCTTCTATTATCTGATTTGGTAGCTAGGCTTTATTCTTCTTTACTCTAATGATCTAGCCGGAATCCTCTTACCTATTATATTCCTGACACTATTGTCCTAGTCACATTTTCGGTTCGCGTTGTCCTCACACTATTTTTTTTTTTTATACTCTTCAAGTTATAACGCTCATACAGATGAGTATAGAGCATCCGATCTTCACAGACTGCGTCTGAACGATAACGCATCGTTATACCGCATAATCTTTCAGTCTACTCTTAATTGAAGTGATGCTCTCAGTATTCACGCATCCCTTTTCTCTCTGTACATCCACTGCTAGATCAGTCGCGAACTTTTTGACCATCACGGTTCTTCATCACATCGTGATTATTATCTCTAACTCTTATTCGCTTATTGTTTCGCTATTACTCAATTCTTTGAGGCTTAGATTCTTCAGTTTCGTTTATCCTTATTTTATTCTACCTAGCCTCACTTTTCCTACTATTGTTATTCCTCTACGACACGGGGGGGAGTATATAAGCACTTATTTACTCCATAACACTTAAGTATACCATATACTTATATAACCTCACACTAGCAACTCCCACCTTTTCTCTTACTGCCAATACAATATATATATAATATACCACTGTTATCAGTAAGTCAGTTTATTAGCTCGTCCTATTTAAGTATAATAGCTCTATAGTCCGTACTACTACATGCTCGTAAGTACACGTTGTATATAACTGTATAGCGCCGGATATATATTTAAAATATTCTCTTCTCGTCTATTACGTGATATTTAACGTAACAATAGTTCGCAGGCTCTTGTTGTCGTAAATGTGCGGTATAGCGTAACTTCTCTAGTCAGAAAATCTTCCGCCTGTTACAGCTCACTGAAATCCTTGACTTGTGACTTTCGCGCTATCGGCGCACTTTCTCCGCAACTTATTCTGTACTATTATGACGACACATTTAAGGCGATCATCTCCCCGGACGCACACGATTTTCCAACACTTTTATTTATCTCTCGCGGATTTTGCACGTTGAGGACAGTACCATCACGTTATGTAACTACAATATATTATCCACATAGAGACTTAGTTCTGGATTCTCACTTTGTTGCTTCATCTCCTTGAATTACAATCATTATCTCCCTGCCCCTCACTACTGGAACCGCGAATAGAGTATTATTCCCTGGTTTTAAGTTTTAATACGTTACGTGAAGTAGTCAACTCCATAGAAGGATAACCTCTCAGATCTTTGATTCATCTATTCTTACGATAATGTCTAACTAGACTATTTTAAAGAACTCTCAATATAATGAAGTAATATACTGGTTATATATATATCGTCAAGAATCAATATTAATCATATTAGATTGATAAATACTGTTTACCTACTGTTTCTAATAATACTCAATCAATACTATAGGGCCTCATCAAATGTGATTCAAACTAATGAAATTAGTGAGTAAAAGTCACTGCGTTTGCATTGTCGTCATGATAGTATTGCATACTGAGGTAAGATCGCATATTATGTCCTTGGAATTGTCTACTATGCAAGATCAGATAGAAGACGCGGTAGACATGCTGTGCTTGGAACTGATTGTGTGTTGCAGGAGTTGTTTACATCGACTATTTTTGGACTAAGAGAGAGAATAAAAAACACTGTAATATATGAAATACGGTATCACTACTTCGAAATATAAAGATTAACACTCTTTAGGGTATAATCATGCTTACTTAACTTACTTAATTTATTGATTCTTCAAAAGAACTTACTAAAGAACCGCTCTAGCGCGAGAGCTGCTAATCAGTCATTCTTTGTGTAATCATGTTGGAGAGACAATGCTTTAGCATCTGCAAGTAGGTATATTCTGATGCATGATAACTAAGGAATGACTTAAAACAGCTAACATATATAATACAACCAATTAGTAAGAATAGTTGGAAAAGTGGCGTTATAATTTTACTTGAACAAGTTCCGTCGGAAATCCTCATCCCCAATAGTGATAAATTCACTCAACTCGCTAAAAACCAAATCACACTCACACTTTTTTCTCTCTTTTTTTTAGATACGCGCAATTGCGTGCGATACTATAGAGATGTAAAAGTATACTACATTCATATTAACAGTCAATATATCTATCTAGAAAACAAAATACTTTATTAAGTTTATACCTATACTTTAGATACTATTCAATCTGCACTAATCACCCATATTGAGTTATTTATATTATTTTTATTTATATTATATATTACTAAATCAGCTATTTAATATTTATCTTTATCTTCATTAAGAAGAAAAATGTGTTATTATTTGAATCAAAATTACGAATACTTCTTTAAATAAATATTAGTTCGATGTATGTACAACGGTACCAAATCGTTCTATCTTTGTTATTTAACGGATAATTCAGATGAAAGTTAACATTTCGTTAAAATGCGTTGTATAAATCAGCGGCGATATAGATTTGTGTGTTGTACGAGAAGTATAAGGAAAATGGGAGTGTTGTGCACGTTTCCATACGATGGTTTGGCGTTGCGGAGTGTAGAGCATCAAGTCCTTGCATCCTGACCGATCCTTAATACTTGACTCATCATATAGACATATGTAAGCACGCAGGGGTTTGCCGGAGACACTCACTCTCGCAGGTCAGAGGGTGGTAATAGTGTACTTATGCTACTCCGTAGTTCCGTCGGGCGTTCGATTAGAGACCTCTGACTCCTCGCATCTGCTTGGTCGTGTTATATCGAAATAGGGCTTCCGTGGTGGTACTTTCGTTTGAGTGAAACAATCTTCCCAAGGTTCACCTATAATCCGTAGCGGTATCTTTACGATAGTGTCGCCGTAACAGATCGGCACTTAAACTTATTGCTTCTTCTCCGTTCCGTTCAGATATTCCACTCCCTCATTACCTTTATGTCAAAAAGCATCAATCTTTTTTTTCTTTTTCTATATCTATTTTTCTGTAATTGCTCGAAAGTTTATCTCTACGCATCATCTCATCTACATTATCTTGCTATTGCTTCCGTACTGTACGCTTTGATTGTTCGTTTTTGAGTATAGTTTCCTCATCTTCTTTCTTTTTTTTTTTTTTTTTACTTTATATGCACTTCTACGACGTCAGTTAATTGTGAACATCTCATACTCAGCAATGTTAACTTCCGCCTTTTACTCGTAGCATCTATTTAGTCTTCTTGTCAGATTACTCATCTGGTAGCCGGAGGACTGTACTAGCGTCGCAATTTTCACATCATATGATTCTTTAGTCCTTGCGTAATTTGATTTGGCTCAGCCTGAGCGTCTTTTATTATTTTGCCATACTATATGGTGTCCATAGGACCCCTATAATTAATTCACATTGCCGCATCTACTCACTATATCGGTAGCCGTTAGCCATACTAACTCTAGTCGTTCTCTGACTGCCTTGACTGCTCCTACTCATCCCTAAACTGGTTTTAAATTATCATCTCGAGTACAGCTTACTACAACTTCATCTTTACAATATATATATACGTATGTACTTTATACTACTCAGCTATCCTTAATACTTCTTTACTCTCTCTACGCTATTCTTCTCATCTTGCCAATCTCCGCTGCTATTACGCCTATTAAGCTCTACTACTATCCTAGAGCGTTATGGCTTTTGACTCACATTGGGAGGGTTACATTATCAGTACATATAACTCATAGTTCATCAATTATATAACATACTAGATCAGAATGATATACCATCTTTGAGTATATAGCTTACGCACATTTTCATCTTCATCTTATCTCGTCATGTACTTTTCGGAGAACATTCTTGTACATGTGTGAAGGTATACATGTCGAGGAGCAAATAAGAAAAAAATCGCTAAAAAATATATTTAGAATCAACGAATTCTATCACATATCTTCATCGCGAATAAACGAAATAGTATCGTTTGCGATACGATTCTCTCTCGATTTAGGGTTTGTCTGCGTGCTATAGGCACTGTTTGTCTTTTATATGCATGAGCAAATCCGCTCACGGCGCCTCGTCGCTCTTGTGGGTAAATGTATAGATACAGCATATTTAAATTTGCTTGTTAAAATCGTTGTAGCTGAGGTAATATTGCTCACTGTATCTCTACAACGCTTCTCCCTCGAGAGAGAGCTCACTCTGTTTCTTATTGGATTAACTATCTGACTAATACTCGTTATTAAAGATAACTAGACTCTTCTAAAATACAAATTTATTTCGACTCTTTTTTTAAAATAAATGATTACCTACTAATCAGGGTATACTCTCTGAAACTAGTACTCGTGCGAGTGTGAGTGCGGCTTCTCTCGTCTCACTTTGCGCGGGGAGAGAGGGGTATATAGAGACTTCATGGTGATTACAGAATTGCTCGCCCTCGGCGTAGGGTAATCCGATACTCCTCACCTGTGCTCTTGGTCTTATTGAGTGCATGTTACTAGCGGGGAGTTCCTATTCGTTAAACCGTCCCTCTTCCCCCTACGTGGAGTATTGTGAAACACGTTTCTCCGCCCCCCTGTGATTCCCCGTCGGCTCCAGAGCCCCTCTACTTCACTATAGGCCAAATTGGTGTATACATTTTTTTACAATGTAGATGGGGGATAGGTATAGGGTATTATACATAATTACTTACCGGTATGCACTTATAATTCATATTTTAACGCCTATAGTATAACCCATTATTTATATTATTAATCAGATAGTTCCATACCCCAAAGCGAAGCCTAAAGTTTCTCATTATGTGATTTAATAATTATTATTATGTACCTATAGAGTGATAGTATATATTAAAAGTGTTTTATTTTTTCTAAGTGTATATCATAATCTTTTGTGTCCTTTCTAATTATCATTATGTTTATTAATAAATGAATTATTTTTAGATAATAGGGATCACCATGCATCCTAAAGAAAATATATTTTTGATTTACTTACATTAAGAAGTCGCTCTATTTCATGGAATATTATGTATTGTTTATTTATTTATATTTTTATGTATATTTGGTATTTATGAACATTTTTCTAGGTAAAAATATATATACTCTATGTATAATATTTTCCCTCACTTCTTTAAACAAAGCAATGTAGACTGATTTTTTTATTTTTTTTGTTTTTATTATCTTTTCTTCTATTGCCAATAATATTATGTTTTTAAACTCGAAGTTTTCATGAATTTAAAATTTTTGGTCTATATTCCTATACAATAGCTATTCTCTTTTTTCTGCTCTCTGTAGCTTATTGTATTGTTATATTGAGATGATTGAGTATTCGTTGACTAGG
The DNA here is from genome assembly GCA_015478945.1 of Trachelipus rathkii. Taxonomy (NCBI): domain Eukaryota; kingdom Metazoa; phylum Arthropoda; class Malacostraca; order Isopoda; family Trachelipodidae; genus Trachelipus; species Trachelipus rathkii. The sequence goes on along the minus strand of JABUQX010052532.1, from coordinate 19,597 downwards.
TGTGTAGTTTTGTAATAATATCACTAAATTATCTTGACTCTTTGAGTTAGTTTAGCTAATTTTGATTCTGTACCCAAGACTACTATTGAGGGTATACTCGAATAACTAATATAATATTAAAGATTGCCTTATGCTACTTCTCGCCATACGATAGTATAATATCGGATTCAATAGACTACTTACTTAATATATATATCTATATTAAATTACCTATATAATTTAATTATAATATTAAGTATATATATAAATATATTATATATATATCTATATTATATATATATATAATTATATAATATTAAATTTAATAATTCTATATTATATATCTTATTAATATTAATTAATATTATATTATATGGCTCAGTACTCTATTATAGTAAGAAAGCCACATATCCATCATCCACTATAAACATCTCAACATGCTACCGGGAACAGGATACATCTTTGCTGGATATTCTCAATGGCAATTTTACCCAGGAAACTGATATAATAATAAATAAAAAATCATAATAAAAAATATCTCATATCTCGAAAACTATACAAAGTTAAGGGAAATATTCGATATATTTTCGGTAATCCATTGTAAATTTGGATTATAGTCAAAATTTCGTAAAAAAAATACAAAAAAAGTGAGAGAGTACTGAAAAAAACACTTATATGAGCATAAATTGGCTAATTCTCTTAATTTTTGGCGTGGTGCTGGAGGATCATTATATATATCTTATTATGGCGTAATACCTACGGGGTCCGACGTCAGTACTGTCATTTGAGGCTCAGACTTTGTATATGGAGGCTGCAGAATGTTCGTTTCATTTTTCTTCAACCATCACCACATTTCACATGTTACCAACTTTCTACTTTTCCTTACCATCCCTTATTTATTTTCTATTAGAGCCTTGATTTTTTATTCAACTATTTTTCTCACTCACTTTGTTAGTCTAAATCTCTCACTCTCAATTATTTACTTACTACAAGCTGGATCTGTTCTGATTTCCTAGTTTATCTCCAATTATCATTTATTACACTTATATCTCATGTACTCTTTTGTAAAGGATATTAACAACTTGTAGCAATACATTTAATAGGCCCGGGCTCCGAATGCCTGAGGGAACACAGGGGGGCACAGCTTTTTTTTATATATCTCCGAATGAGGGGACGTTGACTCCTCGACTCTCGGGTGTCGGTATATTCTCCTTGGGGTATTTTCTTTAGTTAAAAAAAAACAACACATTTTTTTATACTAGATCATTTCGGTACTTCTTCTTTTTTTATATACGCTGAGTACTTATATTTTCTTAGAGTTGTCCATCTTAAATCTCTTGTGTTGTCTAATCTCTATATTCAGTATCTTTATCTCTTCATTCTTATCATTAACTTGAGTTCTATTTCTAAGTCAGGATATCCTTTTCTTATGTCTTATTTTTTTTTTTTTTACTTCTCTCTATTTTTTCCATTTCTTATTATCCCCTCTAAATCTATATACTCATTGATTTCCATATATATAGTATTTCTCATTTTTTCGCTCGTACGTCTCTCACATTGATGTTTTTTTGAGATATTATTTAATATCTCTTTTTTTCTTCTCTTTCTTATTTTTTATTTCTTTATTTTTTTTCATATTTTTCAATTTTACTCGTCATCTAAAATCATAGGGGCGAGGCGGATGTAGAGAGAGAATGTTAAATATTCTCCTTTTCTACTAGGTAGCTTGTATGATTAGCTTTCTTATGAGCATACATTGGACTTTGTGTGGCTCTTATCCTTATGACAGTCTGAACTTATTAGTATACTTACATTACTATACTAAATCTTCAATACTCTCTTTAATTACTATATATCATATTACTATTACTTATATATTTATACTATACTCTCTTACCTTTTAATTAATATATATATTATTCCTTACCTATACTAACTCTCTCCCTACCTATCTTAATATATCAACCCCTTCTACCCCTACACTCATTATACACTTCTTATATAGACCTCTTCTTCATCACGTACCCCTTGCCCCTTACCGATGTACCTTCCCCTGTACATAACACTTTCCTCACTACTCACCTGCCTTTTTTTGTATTAAATCTTTCCTTTGCTCTCCATTATTCACTTACCTTTCACCTTTTATCTCATTTATGCTATATACTATACCGCCTCGCGCTTATGTCTTGTCTCTACCCTCTGTATTAGTGTCTAAGATTTGAACTTAGGTCTTAACTATATATCTCACACATTATTATTCCCTGACCCATTTTTTTAATTACCTCATTTACTACTGGTGCTTACCTTTCCCTTCGCTTTTTCATCTACACCTATTAACTCGACCCCTTTCATCTACTTACAAATCCGTCGGTCTCCACAGCGGAGTATAGCGTATAATTTACAATGATATATATATAGTTTACCCTCACGGGGGGTACGTCACACATAGCCGTCGCCTCTCAGTATCCTTGCCTATATCAGTTAGTATCTGCTCTTATATTCAACGTGAGTGACTGATGTTATATTAATACTACTCGTATTATATCATATCAATATTCATATAAAATTCTACTATCTACTATTATTATCTCTAATATTTTATATAATCTCTTATATATTACTATATATTGGGTTTTCAAAGTCGTGTTCTCATATATTTTTTTTTTAGTTTAAATTATTAATTATTTCTAATAACTATTTTACATGAACACACTTTTTTTATTCCCTTCAGTTCAAAATATCTTATCCTCTCTCTTTCTCTCTCCCTATTACACATTTTTTTTTTGCTATTCTGTCATTTTCGTTAACTTGTTCCTCTTTCTCTTAATCGAAAACGTTTTCTATCTTGATGTAACTCAAAAGGTCATCGTTTTATTCTCTTTACTTATATAAATTATATTCTTAAATTTAAAACTTTTTGATCATTTTTCATTATTATGTTAATACATCATATATCTTAAACAAAAATGAAGCACCTAATGCGCCGGCTCCGATTCCTGGCATTCTTAATCATCTCATTTGGCTGACGGAAGTTGAAGAGTCCGTGCCAATCCGCTGCCTACATATCTCATTTTAGCTATCTCTGGGGGAACATCTACTCATCTCACAGGCGCCAATATCCTCCTCTGAGTCAATGATACATCCAGGCTCAAGTCTAGAAGTAGCTAGAAGAGGTCGTGTGAGCGCGGGTACAAATATTACCCAATCAGCATGATAAAATATGCTGCTTGACCTTCCCTGCGGATTTCACTATTTCTCTAGTTATATAATTTCCATTGAGACATATGAAGCGCCTAGATGGCTCGGCCATTGTTATAAATTTATCTTCGCGGAAACACAACCTATTAATCTCGGAGCATTCTATGGACAGGATTATATATTATCCCTGATGCTATGTATCTAGACAGTAGGCTTGATTACGGTTCGTTGACTGTTTTTACCTTCTAGTGCAGTGTTCTCGCAGTGTAATTGATTACTTTACTTTCCTGTGTACGTTGGTCTCTATTCCTCTTTCCTTCTTTTGTATTTGTAAAATTTCTGGAATATCTTCTTTATTTCATTCTTTTATTTAATGATTAACGCACTCAACTTATCTTTGATATCCTACCTTCTTGAACAGTACTATTTATTCTCAAAACTTTGATAAATATTCCTAACCCCTAGATTAAGCTTTGGTAGTTACCGCTAGAGTACATGTATTAGCGTGTTCTGAATTATGTATTTCGAACTTCTCTCCAGGCTTCGCAGTCAGTCTGAGAATGCTAGACCCTATTCTCTTCTCTCCTCTCTTATGGTTGTTTGTATCCAATTGAGCATAGTCTTGCTGCAAATTAATATTTTTTTTGTCTGAAGTCTTGATAGCTAGGTGCATTTTCGACACACCTTCCATCTTTTTAGTAGTGTCTAATAATCGGTAGTCTCGCGTTAGAAGTACACAATTTTCTCTTATTTTTAAACTCTATATTATTTGTATCATGCTTGGTTCGTTTTGGTTTGTCCCTTGCGAACAAATTATTCCCTAAAAAAAATATTCCTGTGAACTGTTAAAAAAAAATTATTTTTCGAGTAGTGATGTGGGAGATACGGAACTTACAATAGCTTCCCTACATCGTATTACACAGTTAGGTTTAACAAGCGAGGTATGATATCATGAGCTGACCACTACCATGAGCGCTCTTTCGCTCTCTGATATTTAGTATGTTGATTATCCGGTAAATCTAGATAATTAAATATTCCACTTTTTCAAAAAACAAATCTCTGTTAAGCATCTCGTTCAGTATTAGTAGATAATCATGTTTACTGATCAATCAATCATACCTCCCTCTCTATTGGTGTACCCATGTTTTCCCCCAGGCGTAGTTGCCAGATGAGAGCACGAGAGCGAACGCTGCATGCATTCTCCGCAAATTTGTCGCATATGCAGCTCATGCTACGCTCTGCCGGCAGATCTGGTTGAGTCTCGTGTCTATTAGTAGGGCGATTGACTACACTTAGTTCTACTCAGCTACTCGATACGCTCCCACCCCCCCCCAGTGAATATCTCCTATGCGTATCCTGTCGATTCCGTAGGCCCGAGGTATAGGACGGGCAGCCTTTGTTTCTCAGTACGCTAATTAATTTGCACTGGTTTTGATTTCCGATCATCCCGTATTTCCTAGCATCAGTATTTTTGCCTCTCCATACTATCCCTGTTGGACATCTCTACACTATATTACCTGAGCTGGCCTATTACTTTACGCTTCTAGTTTCTTCGATCGTCATCTAGGATCCACCTCAGGGCTACATCCACTTTCCGGTTGCTTTCTCCTCGCCTACAACGTGACTATAGTATTCGCGAGTACTCGCTAGTGTATTATAGAGACCGGGCACTAGGCAGTTTTTAGGCGTTCGACTATACACCGTTGCATTGTGCAGTTTGAGAGTTGGATGAGCGCTTTATACTTGCTCAGTTAATTATTATGCGGGCTGTATTTATTCCGTGTCGTTGGCTAGATCCGTTCATGTATTGGGCCCGTAGCTATGCTATGATGGGCTAATGCTTTCGTTTGCTGGGTGTTTTGGGACCGGTCACCCATATATGCAACTATAGCTACATCCTTCTATTACGTCCCGACTTAACGCTAAATGACCGTCATATTATATCTGGAACTACTAGAAGTGGACTAGAAGGTTACACCTATCACTGTATGTAGAATGTTATCATTGAGGGGAAATGAGTGGTTGATATGGAGTGCCTTGAGTTTGACTTAAATGCGTTTGTTTTGTTTCATAGATGTTGTCTTTAGTGATAGACACTAGGGCCACACAAGGAATGATATAGGTTAGGTAACATGCATTGAGATGGATTACTTAGACAATTAGGGGTAATAAAAGAAATTAAAAGAATAGAACGTGGTCTCTGTTTTTCTAAGATGAATAGGGTTTTAGCAATACTGAGATCTTGGATGTGTGGAGGATCAGTGAAGCATTGACTTAGATCCGCACTTTTTAAAAAAGTAGTATGTCGCCGCTCATGCTGCGCTCAGAGATTTTGGGATGTTGCAGCCTGCGGACGCGACTCCAGTCTCTGTTACTTTTTTTACTATGACCAGAGCGAATTCAAAGGGTGAAGTGTCGTACAAAGGAGACAGTTAACTATTACTAGGTTCAGTAGACTTAATATCCGTTTCATGTCGATTATATGTGTGCAGAAGTTAGAATGCTATAGCTCTATTTAAGGGACAGAGGAGTATATATATATATATACTCGGTGCCGTTTATCCCGTAATTTAACTGAGCTACGTATAGCTCAGACTGATCATTACACATAGGCAGTACACACCCATTGAGGATATTTGGGGATTAAACTGTCTAAAGTTGGCTAAAGTTCATTAAGCTATGGCTGTTTTTATTAAAGATAGTTGATATCTTTCTCGATTTATCCGTAATATTATAATAGAAGTTAATATTGTGGTTCGTATATGTAATTGATATCGAATGAATTGATAATTTATTATTAAGAGTGGGGTAGGATAAAGGGTTTGTTTGTAGGTACTACGAAATTCTCTATGAGATATATATAAAAGCGGAATAAAGTGATGATTAGTTCATATGAGGTTATAATAGTTTTTATTTATATATATTATATGCAGATTGATAGTCCAAGAGTGGTTGATTAACGTATTTATATTGATGTAGTTTGTTGTTGTTTGCTAAGGTGAAATAGACTGTAATGAAGTTTGGTTATTTGCCTAGCTGTCTCTAAGTATATGAAGAGAGATAGGATGTCTGGAAAGAGAAAGTTGTGCGTTGGTTTAGATATATTTTCATAGACGCAGTTAGAGTGATAACGGTTATATATACTAATTGGTGGATTGAGTCCACAGAAATGCCGTTCAGTAAAAGTAAATATAGAAGTTGTTTTTGCCGAGATGTGTGCAAATTGACTCATTGTATCGTTTTCTAACTCTGACACTTCTCTGTATAGTTTTCTCTTTGTGAGTCGTTTAATATAATGTTATTTCCTGACTCGTCTCTCGATCTTTTATTGATACAGTTCTGTTACGACGTTAGGTAAATTAGAGTATTTACAAAGGAACGTTATTATGTCTAATATATTGTGTTTTATTAATGTGTAATCCTCACGTGGGGTAGAGCACTAAGAAAGTTTTTCTTTGGTCTCCTGTCACAGTGTGGTCTGGGCGTCGATTTCTTGTATACACTGTTTAGAGTAGTATGTTGCCTAAAGTCATAGTTAGCGTATGAATAACGTTCAGCTCTAATTCAACGTACCTGGCTAGTCATTTATTTTTGATTCATTAGTCAGCGTCCATAGGCTCAGTTTTATTTCTTCGTTCACATATATTTATCTTGAGGCTATGTAATTTTACTTCAGGTCTAAATATTTATTGCCTTTCATTAGGTTAAGACCTCAGTTGTAACTTGTGATTTTATGACCTTTAGAACTCATGGTTTCGACGTGGTGCAATGATTATCTTATGCGTTGGTTATCAATTTTTAGATTACGTATTGATGATAGTTTATTTATGTTCACTGTGGGTACTTTTCTAAAGAGAGTAAAAGATCGAGGTCTACTTGTATTGAAAGTTGAGACTATGCTACTCGAGTTCCGATATACCACTAAACAGGTAGAATTCGTTTCTTCTTATTTCATTTATGAGTTGCTTTGCATGTTTTCGCACACAATAGAGTAGTGAGGAACAGCATAAGCTGTGTATTCCGAGCGCTTCTTCTGTCTCCTGGCAGATATATTATATTATACTTTGTACTCCGCATGTATTCGCTATGAGAAGTATATTGTATATTATATAAGGTCGACCCTAAGTATTATACATACTCGCTCAATATTTTAATAGATATGATGGAGACTAGTTCGAACGCAGACTTGTCGTAATTTTGATTGACCTCTGATATCTCTACTATTTTACTTAGTATAATTAAGAGTTCATTTGGGTAGTTCAAAACAGAGTAACATGAGATATGGCGATAGTGCTGTATAAGAATATATCGTACTCTTCGTTAATGGCTGTTCTTCTGAGTTGTATATAGATCCGAGATTATATCCTCATAGTCTATAGCGAAGCATTAGCATTTTTGTGTAGCTCACCTATTCTTCCTCAATGTTAATATATTGATGACAGGATGTTGAATAAATGTAAATGTTAAGATGTCAATTAAAACGAATATATGCTCGTTATCTGAAAAGAGCTCTTTAATGTTCTGTTGTGCTATATATGACTTAGATACTTTTATCCTTGTTTTCGGTTCAATTCACTTACTCTCTTTTTGATATTTAATTTCTCACGCGATTACTATATTGTGGCTATTATTTCTTTTTATTTGTATACGCATACTTTGATAATATGTTAGATTTCGTTACTTGTTTGTATTGTCATGTGTATTCTGCGAGTAGAGAGCTATCATCCTGTAATATGTCGGAGGTTACATTTACGTCAATACTCACATTAAAGCGATAACAGTACATAATACGACAACAGTCACGCTCTCAGAGATTCAAGTATACACTAATTACATACTATCAGATGTGATATGGAGACATATTCTTCACATTCTAAGCGTATATGTGAGTGATACATACATCACCCGTTCGCACATTCCGACCAATTATTAAGTATGTAGACAAGATGTATCTGATAAACGTATATCTCTCAGATATAACGACCAGATATCTGTCAGTGTGTGTTGTCCTGAAGAGAGTTTATATGTCACACCATGTCTTACCCTAGAGCAACCTTCATATGGTAAACTTGCAGGAAAGTCACTGTCGGACCGTTGTTCCTCTCTCTCACGAGTTTGTTTCCGTTGAAGCACGTTAATTTTATTGTCGATCACTGCAGGGGACGATAGTATATCTGAATACCAAGTAGGACTCTCTCTTCAATCCGTAAATATAGGCAAATTACTAAATGAACTGTGTTTCTTAATGAACCGAGATCTTCCTATATAGTGAGATCTATCAGATACTCTCGTCCCGGGGCAGCTCGTTAAAAAGAAGATTTCCTCTACAATCGACCAGTAGGTGGATAATCACCTTTCATTTCAAATGTCGGTAGAGGACAGTGAGAAGGGGGTCGCGTCTTCGTGTAGTCTCCCGTGTGTCAGCGCCTCGGGCCTGTTGGCCCTGTAAAAGCGTTTGTCGCCTGGTTTGACCTTCGCGGGGTGTAGCATCTCTAGGACCCGTGCCCGATTACTGGGGCCTGGTCGCAGGGGTCGTTTTCTGTAAGCGGGGCAATACTTAGGGCGACTGTGTCTAGCGGAGGGAACCTGGGGATCGTGCGCTTTCCCTGGGGGCAATTTGAAGTTCACAGGCATGTTGTTCTTGGAGGGCTCCAAGCCATACGCTCCGTACACCGTTAGCTTCGTGTGCTGGGCTCTGAGAAATTCTTGAAGGGTCTAGGGAATCTCTTGTGAATTGGGATACAGATGGTCTGAAACTCTTTCTGCGCGTGTGGGGTTGGGGAAGTCATTTTGCGGAGTGGCCCTGTTCATGCGTTCGCGGGAGTACATGATTCTTGTGTCGACATTACTGCTATTTTTCTTTCCACAGGTTTCTTTCTCTTGCGGGTTCCGGGTGTGTGTGGTGAAGTGGTGGCACTGGTACGGCTGAAGGTGGGGGTAGAGTAAAGAGTTTAGATTCTTGGTGAGATTGTGGGTAATGGGGAATTGGAAAATAGCTGTGTCCGGGCTGAATTTGTGGCGTTATGGGAAGACGTTTGGTGTGGGAGTGTGGTTCGGTGTTCTCGTCTTCTTCGTCTTCTTCGTCTTCTCTGCTTCTTCTTCTCTTCTGTCCTCGTCTTCCCTTTTCCGTCTTCTTTTTTCTCTCTGGTGGGGGGAGGTGCATTTGAGTTGGGTCCCGTCTCGCGAACCCTGGTAACAATTATATTAATAGATTGTGCTCAAACTCGAAATATATATATATATAAATATATACTAGTATATATATATATATATATAATATATTATATATATATTATATATTATATATATAATATAATATATAGTATATTATATATATATATATATATATATATATATCAGACATCCGCGCATCCGCGGATGCGAAGAAAATGACATCTGCTGTATCACTAATATATATATATATATATATATATATATATATATATCTATATTTATAAATATGTATCTATATATATATATATATAATATAATATATATATATATATATATATTATATATATAATATCTATATATATATAATGGTATATATATATATATATATATATATATATATATATATATATATATATAATATGTGGTGTGTGTGGCTATCAAGTGGTTCTTCCTCTTATCTTGATATAGAGCAGAACGAAGTATAATATAGAGGTGTGTTACACTGTTAACGACTATGCAATTAACATTTCTATTGAGGCTTGACCATTTCAGGAGAGAGAGGGAAATTCTGTCATTTGGGTTTCTATAGAATTTGCAGGAAACTTTCCTTGATACAATTCATTTACCGGAATTTTTTTTTGTGGGGGATTTTTAATTAATTAAATTTTTTCTTTTTATACTAACCGATACTTAGCAATAAAATTTTACGTACTTTATATTGTAAAAAAACCCCTCTTTTTTCTTTTTTCCCCCCTTTTTTTGTACTTTCCTAAAATATCTGAAACTAAATGTTAAATAAAAAGGTCATTACAACTATTTTATGGTTTTTCGTTAAGATTAACAAAAAATTAGTTACAAAAAATTGAAATGTAAATGGCAACATTGGTTCAATTTTGAAACATCAAACTTCAATTAGAATAAAAATGTATAGAATTTTCTTTAAAATTAATTTTGGAAGAAAGAAATAAAAATTATGATTCCTTTTAAACAATTTTAACAATGAATATAGATTCCTTTAAAATAATCTCTATTCTATATAAAAAGGACATCAACTATAAAGAAGACTTAGATCTCAATGGCCTATCTTAGCAATACAAATAAAAATGCTTACAATAATGGAGAATTAATGCTTGATTATTTTTAACTAAACAATTGTTTAATAGGATACATCCTAAGTACAAGTCTTATTAAAAAAATTCCTGTCAGTTACAAGAAGCTGTAGAACATTTTCAGGGGTAATGCTGTCGAAAATGTTTTCTAGGATTCCGCCCAATTGTTCACATTGTTCTTCATTCTGAAATATATATATATATACTATTATATTATTATATATATATAACTATTTTATATATATATATATAGTATATATATATATATATATATATATATATATCTATATATAGTATATATATATTATATATATATACTATATTCTATATATATATATATAATATATATATATATATATAAGTATATATCTATATATATATATATATATATATATATATAATATATATATATTATATATAATATATATATATAGCTATAAAGTGTAATAAGCGTTTTAAATGGAGGGTATAGTTTACCGAGGGATTGGAGAGAGCAAGTAATAGTACCCTTATATAAGGGTAAGGGAGATAAGGGGAACTGTATAGTAATTATTAGGCGGAATTAGTTTTTTGAGGGTTTCGTAGGAAGATATATGCTGGTATTTTAGGTCGAAAGAGTGCGTCGAGTTGGACTGAAGGACTGATTGGTTAGAAGGATGTGTGGATCAAATCTTTACCATTGAAACAAATGACCTGACGAAAATGGAGGGAGAAGAAATAAATGTATTTAGGTTTTTATGGATTTGCAACAGGCGTAGATAGGATTAATAGGGAAAGGACATGGCAGGTGTTTAGTAATATATGGTGTGGTGGTTGGTAGGCTTTCTGAATGGAATCAAAGTAATGTATGACGATATGAGGCGTGGTACTGTAAGGATACAATGGTGTCAAAGTGATTGGGTTAATATTAAATAGCAGAGTGAGGCAGGGATGTGTTATGTCCCCTTGGTTATTCAATTTGTATATGGATGGGGTTATGAAAGAATAGAGATAGGGGTGGCAGGAAATGGTGTTAGATGATGGAAAATGGAGTGAGTGGAGACGTACCCTACCTATTATATGGGGATGATTTTGTTTTGTGTGGTGAATCTGAGAGGATTTTGGGAGGATTGATAGAGAGATTTTTCAGGGTGTGTTAAAAGAGGGGGTTTTGAAAGTAAAACGTAGATAGAGTAAGGTTTATGGTTGTGAGTGTACGGACAGTCCTCGGTGTGAAGTTATGTTAAGATGTGAGCAGCTGGAACAAGTGTCTGAGTTTAAATATTTAGGATATATGTTGGTTGAAAAGGGAACGGATGATGCAGAGTGTAGTAGGAAAGTTGTGAATGGCATGAAGGTTGGCTGATGCATAAATCATTGGTGGATGAAAGGGGCTAGTTTTGCGAGTGCGCTAGGGTCTACATGAGGGTATGTTGTACCTGTGTTAAATGTGTATAGTAAGTGAATTATGGCTTCTGGAATAAGAGGTATCAGATCTAAAGTTCAATGTGTTACTGAATGGACCAACATCTTAGGGGTGTGTTTGTGGTGGAAAAAGAATTGATAAATTAAGGAACGAACGTATTTAGAGAGTTATGTGTGTAAGAAAGGGGTAAATGAGAGAATAAATGAAGTTAGTTGAGATGGTTTGGTCATATGGAAGTGAACAGTCGGTTGTTAAGCGGATGTATAGTGGTGAGTGTGTTTGAATCGACCGCTGGAGACCGAAGAAAAAGTGGATTGAGTCAGTAAACGAATGTCTGAAGGAGAAATGTGAGTTTGGCAGAGGCTAGAAAAAGGTGCATATTATAGGAGTGAATAGTGGGGTTTTGTGAGGGGGGATGGTTGTGGCCCACCTGGGCAGGGGAATGAACCCTACACTGACGATATGCCCTAGTGAGGATCCGTCGCGGTCCATGAAGCTCTAGGGTGGATTTTTCTGGCTGCGACCGAGTTCTTACTAATTAATGTACAGAGGGGGTGCGGTAAGGTGCGTTGTCTGTTCGACTTGTGTCAATATTCCTTCTACTACTTTTACTTTTTCGATGCATGTAACGCACCTTAACCCCATCTTTGGGAAAAAAAGGAAGATAATGATTGCATGATATATAATATATATATATATATATATATATATATATATATATATATATATTATATATATATATATATATATATATAAGTATATATTTTATATATAATATATATATATTATATATAATATAATATATATATAATATATATATATATATATATATATAATATATATATAATCATCCCACCTTCACTTCCCAAGACTGGGGTCAAGTTGCGTGACATGCACCGGAAACAGAGAAGTAGTAGAAGAATATGACACAAAAAAAAATTTAAATAAAAAGCACACTAAAAAAAAAAAAAGAAAAAAAAGACTATGACACGTACAAAAGAAAGTTGTCTTACCGCCCCTCTATACCTTTTAGTGAGAACACTCGCAGTCAGAAAATCAACCTGAGCTTCACGGGACTGCGACGGACCCTCAATATGGCATCTCGTCAATGCAGGGTTTATACCTTGGCCCAAGTAGGCCAAAACCATACCCCCTAACAAAGCCCCGCCATTCACTCCTATAATGAACCTTTCTTCTCGCCTCTGCCGAACTCGCATTTCTCTCCTACAGGCATTCCTTTACTAACTCGATTCACTTTTTCTCCGGTCTCCCAGCCGGTCGATTCCCAGCACACTCAATACTATATATCCGCTTAACCAACCGTCTATCATCTATCCTTACCATAAGACCAAACCATTTCAACGTATTTTCATTTTTTCTCTCATTTACCCCTTTCTTCACACCACAAAACTCTCTAATACATTCATTCCTCATTTTAGCAAGTCTTCTCGCACCTAAGATTGTCCATCTGAAAACATTGTACTTTAGATCTATACCTCTTATTCCAGACCATAGTCTAACTATTATACATTAATGCAGTTAACAACATACCTTCATCTAAAACCCTAGCGCAGCGCACTCAAGACTTAGTCCCTTTACATCCACCAAGGATTTAATTGCACCAACCACTTTCCTGCCATTCACAACTTTCCTACTACACTCCGCATCATCCGTTCCCTTTTCATCCAAAATATTTAAACTCGTACACTTCTTCCAGTTGCTCACCAACCAACATAACTTCACACCGAGGACTGTCCTCACCAGGGTTGTGGAGTCGGTTCAAAAATTTTCCCGACTCCCACTCCACCCTCTTCAAAATTACCGACTCCGACTCCACCCTTTAGAAAATTGCCGTCTCCGACTCCACTCTTTTGAAAATTACCGACTCTTGAAAATTAACGACTCCGACTCCACCCTTTTCAAAATTGCCGACTCCGACTCCACTCACTTCAAAACTACCAACTCCCCGACTCCGACTCCACAACCCTAGTCCTCACTCAAAACCATAACCTTACTCTTATCTACGTTTACTTTCAAACCTCTCCTTTTACACAACCTGCCATATCTCTATAATAATAATCTCAAACTCTCTTCATATTCGCCACACAAAACCAAATCATTTGCATATAATAGGGAGGCCACCCTCCTCCATTATTCTGACACCTTCCCCTGCCCCCCCACCCTTAATTCTTGCATAACCCCATCCATATACAAATTGAATAACCAAGGAGACATAACACATACCTGCCTCACTGCGCTATTATATTAAATCCAATCATTTTTGACATCATTTATCCTTACACACGCCTCACTATTGTGATACATACTTTTAATTCCATTCAGAAGCCTACCACCAACACCATATATCACTAACACCTGCCATAGTTCCTCCCTATTAATCCTAACATACGCCTGTTGCTAATCCCTAAAACCTAAATACAATTTATTCTGTCTCTCTCATTTTTCTCAATCATTTGTTCAATGTAAAGGTTTGATCCACACATCCTCTACCACTCCTAAACGCACCCTGTTCTTCACCATTCAGTCCTTAGTCACTCGACGCACTCTTTCGACCAAAATACAAGCATATATCTTCTAAACACTCAATAACTTAATTCCCCTATAATTCCTGCAGTTCCCCTTATCTCCCTTACCCTTATATAAGGGTACTATTACTGCTCTCCAGCCTCTCCTCCAATCCCTCGGAACTATACCCTCCATAAACGTTTTGTTACATAACTTCCAAATCCAATCAATCACCATCTCGTCTCCGTTTTTGATCATTTCACCAATATTTTTTCATGTAGACCTGCAGATTTATCATTCTTCAACTTTCTCACTCTACTCATTACTCCTCCTTGCTAATGCCTCATCCCCAAAATACCTATTCCTTCTTTGCACCATCAAACCCACACACTTTCACTATGACCTTTTCATTACTGCCAATGTTAGGCAGATTTTCGAAGTGTTCCCTCCACACATCCATTTCATCAGTTACAAAAGCACCATCCATATTCATTATTCTAAGCAGATTCCCTTTATTCTTATTCTTAACCTTTCGCGCTTCCTTTCAGAAGAGCTCATTCCTTGCAAAGTCCCCATTCATCTTCCTTCCAAACTGTTCATCTTCCTCTTTTTTCCTCCTTCCCCTCCTCGTATGTCCACCTTTTAGTATTCTTTTTTTCCCTTATATAATTCCCAAATATCTTCTTTTGAAACCTCATCATTGGCTTTTAGTACATTCAGCCACGCTTCTTTACTTTTAACTGCTTGTATCACCTCTTCATTCCATCATTCACTGTTAATATTCTTTCTTCCTACTTTAGCACATCCACATACTTCTTTTACTAACAACCGCTTTCTTCATTTGTTTCCAGATTTGCTGTTTCAACTTGTTCACATTCAACTGATTTACTTGCAAGCGCTCTTAAATACTTATCCTTTTTACCTTGTTCACTTAACTTCTCACTCTTAATTCTACCCACATTCTTTCCTTATCACCCTCCTCTCCATCTAAGCCCCCACTAACTTAATTTTACATAAAACAACGTAATGATCCGATAATCCCATTCCTAACCCCATCACTGACTTAACAAATAACCCAAAATCAATCATACTTTTCACTTCGATACCATCTCTATCTACACCAACTCTAGTATCTTATGATGCTCATGTGTTAAAGAAGTATATCCTCTATCCATCACAATACCGCATCTTCTCCTCACAGAAATATCAAATCACCATTCCACCATTCTCATCTTTCTACGACACCCCAAAGCACATGTTACTATCATCACTCTTTTTTTTTTGACATCACCTATCCAAAAATTTAGGTCACCCAACACAATCAATCTGAAGCTCCAACTCACCCCATCCAAAACATCATTCAGGTTATCCCAGAAAATCGCACTCTCTTCAGCATTACCCTCAGATGGGCCATATCTCACAACCACACATACCTTGATCTTTTCAAACTTAAATTTAACCATTAGAATTCTAGTACTCGCACACAACAAAATCTTACCTAGTTGCATCGACAAGTCAATCAGAATTGCAACTCCTCTCCCCCTATCATTCCTTTTCACACCACACCATTCATTTTCACCGTTTCCTTTCATCCATGTTCAGTCACATCGAGCAATCAAATTTGCCCCTTTCTAATACAATCCATCACCTCTCTCCTTTTCTCATCAACATTTATTCCTCTGACATTCCATGTACCCATACGATTCATACATTTTCAGTAAAGGAATGCCTGGAGGAGAGAAATGTGAGTTTGATAGAGACGAGAAGAAAGGTACACAATAGGAGTGAAAGGCGGGGTTTTGTGATGGGGTATGGTTGTGGGCTTTGCCAAGGGGATGAACACAATGACGAGATACCACAATTAGGGTCCATCGCTGTCTCGTGATACTCTAGGGTGGACTTTTCTGACCTGCAACGAGTTCTCATTTAAGGGTATGGAGTGGAAGGTAAGAGGGGGGGGGTGCCTTTTTGAATTGCGTCATGCTCTTCTACTACTTTTTTGCTTCCGGTGTATGCTGCGCATCTCACCCAATCTGGCGAGAAGCACACTCGCATGGATAATAATTATAAATAATAAAATAATAATATTGACGAGATGCCATAGTGAGAGTCCGTCGAGATTTCGTGAAGTTCTAGGGTGGATTTTTCTGACTGCCCAGAGTTCTCACTAAAGGGTATAAGAGCCGAGACGCGAGTAACCGATGGGCCTTTCTTTCAAACTATCTGCACGATCATATTCTTCTACTCACACTCTCTGCTCTATAACCAGCCATGTGGAGCACCTTCACCCCCAGCCTTTGGGAGAGAAGGCTGGGAATAATAATAATAATAATAGTATTATAAATAATAATGATGATAATAATAATTTTATATATATATATATATATATATAATATATAATATATTCTATATATATATATATACTACTAACTATAAATTATAATATATATAATATATATATATATATATAATATATATATATATATATATATATATATATATATATACCCACACACAATGAAGCTTTAAGAGGACACAACAACTCCCTTCCTTCCCTAACAGCACTGCAACATTCTCCGCACAAACACTATCCCAACATCATACATAAACCGCACACATGCAAATGTAGAAGACATAATACGCAAAGAACTCAAACAACGCAACTAGAAGCCAACCCAAACCCCCTAATTCTCTACACAAGAAATGAATAAAATCATTAAGACTCTAAAAAAAATCCCCTACAACTGGCCCAGACAACATCTCAAATCTAGATATAAAACACTTTTGGACTAATACTATATCAATTCATTACAGATACAGATTCAATCAATCCGTCTTCACTATATCCCTCCATACTGGAAAAAAAGCTATCATCATACCTAAATTAAAACTAGAAAAGACCCAAACTCCCTCTTCTTACCGACCCATATCCCTCCTCTCCTGTTTGTTGCAAACTAATGGAGAAAATCATACTGACCAAAATTCAAAACTTTCCACCCCAAATCACCAACACGGTTTTAAAAAAATCTCTCTCACCTCAACAGATCTAACTAATATCACGGCAACAACATCGTAAACACTAAGATAAAAGACCTCAGACACTACTCTCACTGCGTCATAGACATTAGTAAAGACTTTGACACATCACTACTGACAGACACCAATCATCATTTCACCCAAAGTAACCCCATACACAATAACTCCATCATTCCCTAACAAACGCCCAAAAAACTCGGAAATAACCTCGCACACCCACTTCATCTTTTAATACCAACACTCTCAAATATAAGTAAAGCCAAGTAAGAAATTATAATGACCGCTCCGAACCTTCATCCAACACAACTCTCTCGCTCAATGAAACAACCAACTGTCAAAACACCTACCCACAAACAATTCCACCTCCCCCAGACTCCCACCCACCACACTATGGATCAACAGTCTGGTATCCTTTAACCTGCCCCCTCTAATACGAAACAATACAAAGGGATGGCAAAACACCGTCCTGCGTACAATAACAGGTTGCCTTAAAACCACCCCTATCCAGCAGCCACATGAAGAAGAAATCCTAACACACCAACCCACATTCTCACCACACACGCCATCTTGACTTGATAGGAACACCATTTTACGGCCAGGACTGTCCACCACAACACACCACACCAGCACCACAACGAGCCCTCCGTCCAGCCACACGTACCGCACGGTCGAACACCACCGATATGAGGTCGGCAGCGGATGGTGCGGGGCGAGACCCCTCCACCCATGCTCATAACCTACCTACAGAACACACAATGCATCGTTTAAAATCCCCTCCCTCTTCTGCAGCCCTCTTAATGGCGAACTCTTTAGAACCATCCCCTTCCCCAAATAACACTCCTTTAACAAAAGCATATTCATACACATTTCACACGCAACGATACCTCAACAACCACCCAACAAATAGCCTCATTAACTACCACCCTCAGGTATCTCCCACACAAGGCACACTCCCACGAAGGATGCAAATCTCCCTCTCTAGACTGAGATCCGGGCATCACCCGGACCTCCAAGAATACAAACATCGATTCCGACCTCAAGAACTCCATCTCCTCTCTGCCAAAAGTGCTTAACAGGGCCTGAAACTGTCAACCCACCTCCTGCTGAACTGCCCAACTCACACTCCCTACAGAACACATCAGATCACCTCCCTAAGAGCCTATGGCTCAACCCGGTGGAGGTTGCTGGGTATTTGGAGATGACTAGGGCTCCTCAAATAAGAGGAGCCCAAGTACATAAATAAATAAATACAATTACAACTATTATATATATATATTATCATATATATATATATATATAATATATATATATATATATATATATATATATAATATATATATATATATATATATATATATATATATAATAATATATATAACATATCATATATATATATATTATATATATATATTATAATATATTATTATATATAATATTATAATATAATATATATATATATATATATATATATATTTATATATATATAGTATATATATATATATATATATATATATAATCCCTGTGGATGAGGAGGGGGGAAGAATTCTCGCACTATATGTCCTGCATGCCGTAGGGGTCGCCTAAAGAGGCCCTGGCAGAAACGGTTGGGCCCAGCTGTTGATGGCTCTAAGAATAACAATGATCCCTCCGGATCCGATGCCATGTTTGCGCACCAAACTCCCCCCAGTTCCTATCTATCTCCAAGGGAAGGACTAATATAGTAAGTTACTTAACGCCTACACGGAACGGGGAGCTCGGATCAAAAAACATTTTTCATAGGCTTAGCGCTCTGAGTATGATAATAAATAGATGTTTTAGGGGCAAAATTAAATTTTTTTTTCCTGACCTGACCTAAACCTAACCTAACTTAACCTAGCCTAATTTCGCCCCTAGAGACAACAAAAATAAAAATAAAATTCCATTTCGCCCCTAGACACCATCTATTTATGTCATCGTAGATGTCTACTGTGAAATTTTTTTTTATGATCCGACCTCCCAGTTTCGTGTGGGCGTTCAAGTAACTTGTCCAGCAAAAAAAAAAAAATATATATATCATATATATATTATATACTAATATATATAATATATATATTATATAATAATATATATTTATATAATATATATATATAATATAATATATATATACTATATACGAACTGAAGATGATGCT
>JABUQX010052531.1:40000-45752 GCA_015478945.1 Trachelipus rathkii | reverse complement strand
AGTGTACATCTTTCGTACCCCAAGGAATCTCTCAATAACGGTCTTTATAACATTCCATACCTCTATTCACATTGTGGTCATTGTTATTCACGTTTTTGTCAAACATCACTTTCGGATTTGGGTCGCAACAATAGTTCCTTCTTAACTTTAGCTTTAATAGTAGGGGGAATTTCTTGACCAATATAAGCCTAAAGTCTCGCCAAAACAGGACCTGAGTCCTTATTTGGTAGATCCTGAGGGCCTTTAACAAATTGTTTTCAGTGATACCGTAATTTAATAATGCAAGTGGAGGGAGTAAACTTACATTCTTATGATTTCGACCAAGCCGGTTCGCTGGACAACGTTTGTAACACCAGGCGTAATCCTTTTACGTGAGGGCACACTGTTTCCGTTATCAGTGATTGCTAATGTCAAGACTATCCCATTCGCATAGAAAACATGAATATTTCGTGTATAGCGGACTGAAGTCTAGTAGCAATGTCCAATAACCTTCAAATCAACTACAACAGAAGTCAATCGCCATGGTTCACCTATATTTACTTCGCCAGCATCGACCCTGCCAAGTGAGGTGGTGGAGTTTACTTTGACGTTAAGTTGTACTGAGTCGTTACGTATGAGGAGGACGATTATTTTATCGGTTGAAGGCTTGTAATATACATTCGTACCACTTTCAGATAGATAGTAAACGCCCTCATGTTTATAACAACGTTTTGCTTGATCTTATAAAGAGTCTCCTCACTCTCGAGAGACGGGAGAGTGGTGTTAAACACGCGAAAAAGCCATTAGACGCATGACATGCTTTTGCACAGGTAGTACACGAGGTCATTGCGACGTTCTCGGCAAATAGAGGAGCGCGCAAAGCGTCTCCTTCGAGCGAGTGTCTAGATCGACGCCATGAGCAAATGTTGTTCCTCCGATGCCACACATGTTTCCTTTTCACCCGCAAGCCAAGAAGTTCGGGCTTTAGTCCTTCTGACAAATACAAATCCGCGACTAAATCATTCACAGTTCATTTTGGTGTGAATTTTGAAGGGGTGCTATCACCTTCCTCACAAGTATACTCCTCATTTCCCGCACTATCTTCATCTAACATCGGTTCCTCATCGCTTGACCAAGACACTCCCCCTAGTGATGAGGGTGGCAACGGAACGGGTAATGAATCACTATGTGGTATAGGTCTGATGGTAGATGGTAGGTCGGGATATATTATATTTTTGATGTTTTTAGCATTATATCCACGTACATTTGTCAAACAGAAATAACAGTCATTGTAGTGGCTCGTTTGTTCCCTCCACACCATTGGAATAGCAAAGGGCATAGAAGGTTTCTTCCCATTATTCCAAAGACGTAGCGCCTCGACATACGTTCGACATACAGTATAAGGTGCCCACAATTTATCTTGATCACCTAACTTCACCCCGAAATACATATAGTATGCACGCCTCACAAAATCATTAATTGTCTGTCTTTGTTTTAAGACAGTGTACCGTCCGCAAATATAACAAAATATATCACTATCGTTAACACATGTACGCGAAGCCATATTTTACACCAATAACAGACAAATAGCATAATGACTAAACGCTTCATCATACGCTGAACGACTGAGACTTCAATCACATGGTCGGTTTTCATCTGAAACCCATACACGAACGAACCAATCTCCATAGTACCAGAGGACGAATGCACATGCCAAAATGTCTAAGAGCGCACTGCATAAAAACTGTACGTGATAGAAAAAAAACCGTGAACAGATTTGAAATCAGCGTCGAAAAATGCGAATAGGAACACCGATAATTTAAATTTACTTAAAACTTTTGAAATTGACATATATATATATATATTATATATATATATAATATATAATATATATATATATATATAATATATATATATATAATATATATATATATACTATATATATATATATATATATATAGGTATTATATATATATATATATTATATATATAATATATATATATATATATTATTATATATGTCACGACCTTCCTAAGACACTCGTAATTTGCTTCACCCTTAGTGTTTTGCTGTAAATAGGTCACTTTACATGCTATAGTGATATCTGAGTAATCGAATCCCACATACTACAGCTGTTTTTAACTAATTAATACTTAATTCACCTTTATTGCAATCTGTCTAACGTTGAGAACAGAGTAAGCTTCTACGCTAATTAACAGTAGGAATGCACTACAACTTTGAACTAAAAGCTGCGGTGATTTCCGAAAGATCGGGAGGGTTGCTCGTTATCTTCGCCGATGGTAAAGAGCAGGTTCATTCTGTCTTAAAGGTTGTTTTTCTCCTCACTAAATTTTGGTTTCGATTAAATTTGTTACATTCATAGCCTATGTAACCCTATATAGTCTATAGTCTGATATTAATTATAGCCTATTTAACCCTATTTAGCTTATAGCCTGATATTAATTATAGTCTATGTAATCGAGTTCATGACATGCTGCTCTAATGGCATACATCCCGTGATTCAAAGAGTATGATTCTGAGCCGGGCCAGTTTTCTTTTGGTTCTCTTTACCAAAGTTATATAATGTTAATAAATTTTCTGTGTTTCAAGAGTGTGAATATATAGATAAAACAAATATCAATATATCAATATCATAGGCACCAATTGCAACTATTACTGCCATATACTTTAAACATTATTGAATGCAGTAATAACACCGTACTATATCTTTAATTTTGTAAATCACAAGAATGAAAGCTAAAATTGTTGTAACTGTACGATTCCAGCGCATGGGCGTCGCCAGCTTCCAAGCTAGGGGGGCAGCTTAAAATTTTATAGAGCTTTTATATATATATATATATATATATATATATATATATATATATATATATATATATATATATATATATATATATATATATATATATATATATATAAAAAAAAATATAAAATTAGAAACATTTGTATGGATAATTAAATGATTAATATTAAAAAAATATATATTTTATTAAAACAATAGAATATAAAATACAATATGCAATGATGGAAAATTCACAATATAGAGCAGTTGCAAAATTGATATTAAAAAAGTAATTTCCTTGGGTTCAAGGCAAATTTATCAACTGCTGTTTGAATAAAATAATCATAATTGTTAAACACAAATTTTCTGTGTACACTCATCATAGCCAGCCCGTTTAACCTGTCGTCTTCCATAGTACTTCGTAGCCAAGTCTTGATCCTTCGCGGAGTACTGAAAGAGCGCTCTACTGTACTGGTGGTGCATGACTGGGCGAGTAGTATCATTAAAGTCTTTTTCGTCTACGGAAAGAAAGGTTCAGTCTCCTTTAAGACTTGGGAGACAACAAGATCTTTTAGTTCTTCACTACTCAGTTTCTTGTCCTTCCAAATTTTGTACCAAAGTTCTAGCTCTTCTTCTATGCCTTCTAAGTGGTAAAAGCTATAAAATGAAGATGTCTTTTCCTTTAACTCATCGATTGTTATGAGTAGCATGTGGAAAGGATGTAGATATGTCAATGCATAAGCAGGTGTATTTTCAGTAGAAAATCGTAATTCCAAAGAAGAGATTATAGAATCCAGATACAAGATTATTAAGGATCTTCTCCAGAACTCCGTGGGATTTGTTGCTGGATGGTTGCTGCGGTGGTGCTGCCTACCAAATCCGTGTTATATTCAGATCAAGTCCAGTTGCTCGGTGATTGATTAGCCTCTTTTAACACTTCATCGGTGATTTTTTCTTCATCTTTCCGATGGCTCCTAACCATTTCCACAGTGTGTTGAATGTGCTGCGAGGTTTTGACGATATCCAAGGTCTTGGATTGGAGAGCATTTACAACTGGCTCTAACATGGCAGAGTACTTCGTGATCATATTTATGATGAATGACGACTTACATGCCGCTGATTGCAACTGAAAAGCGCTTTCTCTCGTTGCGGTATTTCCTTCAATGGAAAGGGTTTCTAATGCTTGACTTCATTCGTACAAAGTGCTCCTTAAACAACTCTGATGCACTTTGTGTTGTTCCGACATCTGTCTGGCATAGCTTGGGGATGTTTGGCAATTATTTTCTTCTCAAGACGACTTCGCGAAAAAAACGTAAATTATGTCTTTATAGTTCCCACAGTAGCGGATTTCTGATTAATAGGTGTTCAAATCAATTTACTACTAGGTTTAGTTTGTGTGAAGAGCAATGAAAGAACAATGCTTTTTTATACTTTTTCGCAATATTGCTTGGACACCTCCTTCTTTGCCAGACATCGTAGAATAGCCATCGAAACCCAAGCCCACGCATTTCTCGGGATCCAAGTTCTCGGTCGTGACATAAATCGTTCATGGCTTTTGCATGGTTTTTGCGTCAAGCGTTTTCAGTTCTAAGCTAATAAATTACTCTTTGACTTCATCGGACTCTCTGTCGAAATAGCGCAACCCTATGTATAATTGTTTATTTCCAGAAATATCAGCAGTTTCATCTAGTAAGCTATACGCGCACGCTTCTTTTACCTTTTAAGATATGCTTTCCTTTTTATTAGTACCACATAGAGAAATGATCTCATTCTGAATCTGAACTGATTGATATGTGTCATTTTTCTTCCCCTTTTCAAAATGGTTTTTCAATGGCTGATTTCCGGCATCTATTCGTAAGCGGCACAAATCTTGCAGCACTCCCTCATCATGATGCTTCCCCCGAAGCGGTAAATCGTGCGTACCAGAAAATGTCACACATGAAATTATTGAGGGTAATTTTTTTTTTATTTTCTTCTATGATTTGCTTAGAATGCTGGTTAATTTGGATGTCTACCGGCACGTCCTGTATGAACAATTTTGCAGCTTCAACAGCCGTTTTATGCCACTCTGTGTTTGTATGTCCCTTACATACCACATGAACATTTTTTAATATTTAGTGAAGGTCTTATTATTAAAGAGCCTAGGAACCCTCTGACCGAACTTTTATTTGAAGAAAGTGTTGTTGCTTTTGAGAAGAGAGTAAATACTTCTAGGGGTCGGCTACCCCCTGCGCCCTGTCCCCCTGCCCCCCTGACGACGCCCATGTTCCAGCGACTATTTTTTTCTTGAGAAAAGGTGTAAGGAATTATATATATATATATATATATATATATATATATATATATATATATATATATATATATATATATATATAATATTATAATATATATATATATATATTATATCTATATATATATATATATATGTAGAATTCGCATTTTTTAAATATTCCGCATTGACTTTCGCATTCGCAAATATTTAAAAATAAAATAATTTGCACACGCACTCGGGAAAACCTTGGAAAATGCAGAAATAAAGAATGTTCTGATGGACTTGTTTAGAAAATTTAGGCAACTTTTGTGAGAAAATTGATTATAACGTAGTTGAACTAGTCTCAAGGTAGTTGAAAGTAATTTAAAGTCACAGATCGAAATCTAGCAATATTAATATTAATTAGGGCCCGTACTTGTGAGTATAATTCTGAAATAACTGTTGAGGCAATTTGCAATGACACCCTTATCCAGTGTGATTTAGGATCTATTAATTCGATATTATTTTATGACATCGCAAACCGTAAACTTTGGAATAGAAAAATTTCATCTTGGTTAAGAACTATCTAAGCAGCAAACACAAGGAATAATGTAGAAAGGAAAATGGTAAAAGAGTAAAGTATTCCGGCCAATTCCGAGTTCCTCCACCCGACTTATGGTCGATCTCAAATCAGCAATTTCCTTTGTTTTTTTTCTGGTAG
>JABUQX010052531.1:17500-30000 GCA_015478945.1 Trachelipus rathkii | reverse complement strand
ATATATTATTATATATATATATATATATATAATATTTATAATATATATATTATATATATATATATATATATATTATATATATATATATATATAGTATATATAATATTATATATAATATATATATATATATATATATAAGTGCTGCGCAAGTGGTGTATAATCTGCCAAATAAAAATAGATAACCTATTTAATTTATAGAATCAATAATTTTATTTTGGAAATATAGAATTTTCACAATTTGTTTTAAACTTATATTGTTTAGTTTTTTTTTCACAACTATTTTGTTGTCATAATAATTTTTTTATGAATTATACTGATTTGTTTATATTGTATATCAACTTGATTTAAATTAGACTTGTAAAATAACATTTCTTGGCGGGTTTTCCTTTAGGTTGGAGGGCTGTTTAAAGTAAACTTGAATGTTTCGTTTGTAAAAACTCAGCTTGAGTCAGGTAAGAACAAGAAAAACGTTTTATATTCTTAAAACTACTGTAACTTCATGATGCATCGCTTTTTTATATAAATATTCAAAGAGTTGATGTTCAATAAAATTACAAAAAATATGAAGTTATTTGACTCTCCTTTAAAGGAGATGAACTGGTAAAATAAAGAGTTCAACTATTCTTAATTTCTCTGCGGTTTCATTAGTCTCGAGTAGCCAGCTGTAACAATAGCTTCTAGGTGCGAAATGACGCGACTACCAACAGAGAGAGCAATAACCCCACAGGGCACCCTGTCTATTTAGCTTCCACAACGTATCAAGTAGTTATTACGTGAACCCTCAAAACAACAAGTCAACTGTTACCTGTGCAGATGGGGAAAAAAACATGATAGAGATAACTGCATTCCTTCACTCATATAATGATAATAGTTATGATAGTATATATTATATACTATATAGATAGAGATAGTTTACTTATATATAATATATAGTAGAAGTAGGTAGTAATATCATTATATATAATATATATAGAATATATATAATATATATATTATATTATATATATATATATAATATTATATTAGTATATATTATATATATATATATAATATATATATTATATATATATATATATAATATACTATATAATATTTATATAGTATACTATATATAACTATAATGTGGACATAGTAATATATATACACTTCTAGATAAGATATATTAATACTATAGCAGTATATAGTTATATATATATAATTAATTAAATATAATAATATATATATACTATATTATATATATATATTAGCTTGATATAGTGGTGAATTGAGTCACAAGACAATATATATATATAATAATATATATATAGCTATAGTATATTATATTATATACTATATTATTGTTAATATATTAATGTATTTATTTATATATATCTATCGTATATATGATATAATGATAGTGGACCTACATAGTATATTTGCATAGGTTGAGAATATATAAATATAAGGGTGGTGTGTGTGCGCGCGCGACTAAAAGCATTCTCTTATGGACATGACTCAGTCCATGTCATCCTCACGAGTTATACAGTCAGAGTACCATAGATTGTTGACAAGCAGACTGTGCTGGTCCTTCAAGTTTATGTTAGTGTCTTCTCTCAGAAGCTCACACGAGACATACTCTTGCATCCGGGAAAGTCTCTTCTTATAGGATTATTCTTCTAGCAAGTGTTTATATCCATTTTATGGAGTGCAATACGCGATGGATGTATGTAATGATGATGATACTATTCACTTTTTCCTTCATTTGTGGTATTTTGCTAAAAAATGTCAAACACTAACTTACATTTCTTATCTTTCTCTTTTTTTTTTTTGGTTCTTCCAAAGGATCCCCTGCTTTCTTATACCTTCTACTTAAGCTGAACTCTTCTCCTAAGCTCTGCTTGTGATTCCACTTTAGACTATTCCGGAGATAATCCTCTTTATTTACCTCCTTGAAGAATCTTTAATGTGTGATAATTGCTCTCCCCTAACCTAATACTACGAATGCTTTGGGGTACTGGTGGTATTTCACATTTGATTTTCAAAACTTGTGCAATTCGAACTTACAACCTTGTAGCCTGCTTACATTTCTACTTAGTACTTGCACTCCATTCCGCTTGAGGAATGGTGTTAAGCTGTGCCGAAGATGGGAGACAACTCTTAACTTTTTAATTACCTTCCAATATGTTTTAACAATCTCTCTAAACCAAAAGATATTTAAACATTTTAATTTTTTTATTCTATTTTTCTGATCGTGAGTAGAATCACTCGATTAATCATGATCAGCTTCTTTCCATTATTTTTCACTCATTTCGATGAATCTTATTTGTGGTGATAGAAATGTTTAAATATAGAAAGAAATCGATAGAAATATAGATAAAGAAATATAGATAGAAAGCTTTCGATAAAATATGGCAACAAAGTTTTGAATTAAATTTCGAAAATTTCATTTTTCGGTATTTATAATTTCAATTTATTAACTTTTATCATACTTCCTTTTGATTCACTCTAAAACAGATGTTGTAGATGGTCAAACTTAACCCTTTATAATCCTATTAATTTTGGGGTACTTCAGGGTCTGTCATACCCCAAAATTTATTTCTACATTTTTATTTAACAGATGTTATAATATGGTCCAACTTAACCCTTTTTTATCCTATTAATATTGGGGTCTTCAAGGTCTGTCAAACCCCTAAATTTATTTCTACCTTTTTTATTTAACAGATGTTGTAGATCAGTGTTTCTCAAAGTGGGCGATAGCGCCCCCTTGTGGGCGCTGGAGGCCTAGAGGGGGGGGCGGTAGGGGGAATTGAAAAAAATGGGGGTGTTGAAGTTTTTTAGTAATTTTAGTTCATATTTCTTTATACTATATATATTATATATATATATATATATATTTTATATATATATATTAGTATATATATAGTATAGTATTAATTATATATATATATATATATATATATAATATTATATATATTTTATATATATTATATACATATATATATTATATTTATTTATATATATATTCTGAGGGTATTTATATACTATAATAATATATATAGATTATATATATATAGTATATATTATATATATTAACATATTATAGGTATATATATATATATATATATATATATATATATATATATATTTATATATAAGTATATATATACATGTATATATATAATATATAGTACATACCGTATATATATTAATATTTATATATATATATATATATATATATAGTTATAATATTAAATTATATATGCTTACTTTGAAATAAACTGCATCCATATTAGTATTATATATAATATATATATAAGATGATTATTAGTATTTATATAAATATATATATAGTACTATATATATATTATATATAAATAGTTTATGTTATAACTACTATATTACTAGTATATAATAATAATGTGCTATTTAGTGGTTGCTCAGGAGCAAAATCAATAATTAATGTATGTTTATTTTAATATTTTAGGGTAACAATATTACGGTTTAATACTAACCTAACTAACTAACTAACCTAACCTAATCTAACCTAACTAACCCTAACTAACCTAAACCAAACTTAACCTAAAATTACCTAACATAATTTTAACGGTAGTCAACCACTATAAAATGTCATTATATATATATATATATATTATATTAATATATATATATATATCTTATATAATATATATATATATACTATATAATTATATATTATATATAATATATATATATATTATAATATATATATATTATATATTATATATATAATATATATGCATTGTGGTTTTTAAGTTTTGGTAAAGTAAAAAAAATTGGGGGGCGTTGCTAAAAAATAATTGATTTTCAAAGTGGGCGGTAGACGAAATAGGTTTGAGAGTCTATGTTGTAGATGGTCAAAACTTAGCCTTTATATATCCTATTTAATATTGGAGTACTTCCCAGCGGTCTGTCATACCCCTAAATTTATTTCTTCATTTATATTTATCACTCTTTTTGTTGGCTTACTTCACCCTTGAAACTTTTACTATTCTAAAAGTGTCCTGGAACAATCGTATCAGGTTGATACTATGAGGAAGATTTGGCCGACGCACCAGGTGTGTTGCGGTGCGGTGCGTTAAGGCACACAATTCCATGGTCCCGTTGCGGTGCGTGGTTGCGGTGTGGTGCAAAGCACGGTGTTCACTGAAACAATATAAATTCGGCTCTGTGGCGGTGCGTGGTAAACGCTTTAGCTCTGGTGCGATGCTGGATTCGGTGCGGTTCGAGTTGCGGTGTCAGGTGCGGGTGCGGTTCGGTGCGGTTGCGGTGCGGTGCGGTGCGGGGCGGTGCGGGGCGGTGCGGTGCGGGGCGGTGCGGGGCGGGGCGGGGCGTGCGGTGCGGTGCTCAAAATTACACACTCTCACACGTGTGCTCGACCAACCCTACTATGAGAGGTGATACATTGGGACTGGGCATAACAAAGAGAACACTATACGTACTTTTTCTCTTCATTTCAGTATAACCTCAAAAAACCTCACTCCAATCCACGAAATATATATAACTTAAATCTTCGTCTGACCTTAATTATTTTCGTATTTTTATATTATTTTATCTTTGTCGATTGTACTGTTTCTTTCACAGAATAATATAACAGCTTTTAAGAGGATAAAACTGTGTAAAGGATAAAAAAGGTATTAAAATTTCCTCAAAAGGAAGAAGTTATTGGAAAGAAAAAACTCTCTCTCTCTCTTCTCTCTATAATATACTAATATATATATAATATATATATATTATATATATATAGTATAAAAATAAAATTTTATAAACAGTGTTAAATACTATCTATTACCAAATTCGAAATTTTTAAAATATAAAAAAAAATTATTGTTAAAAATATTAATATATTAAAATTAATATTATTATTATAAAATTAAAAAATAAGTAAACAAATATGATATATATAATTTAGTATATATATATTATATATATATTATATTATATATATATATATAATATTGGCATATATATGTTTTAATATATATATATATATATATATATATATATATAGAATTATTATTATAGTATATATATATATATATAATATATTATAGTATAATATACTATATATATATATTATATATATATATATATTATATAACAATAGTATATATATTATATATATATATATATATAATATATAGTATATATTATATATATATATATATAATATATATTAATTAAAAATTTAATATATTATTAATATATATATATAATATAATAATATATAGGTGTATGGTGTGTGATGTTGTGTGTATCTTTATTCTCAATGAAGAGAATAAAATAGCTGTTTATATATGTGAGAGAGTTAATAAGTCAGTTTGACCTCCATTAATTTATGACACTATTGTAGGTATCTATTAAAAGATAATAAAGCCGCTTGCCTGACGTTATTTCTTTGTAGGCTATTTATCAAATGGAAATTTGGGAGAGGGAGAGAATCCAAAATGTTTTGGAAAAAAAATAAGGATGAATTGTGGTGGTGAGAATGGTGTTTGGTAAGCGTGTTGAGTTTGAAAGCTGTATAAGTGTGATAGAGATGTGAAAATATGAGAGCGCTTGAGAGAGCGACGAGGGAGAGGGTTGAGTGCTTGAACAAATTTGAGTATAGAACTGTACAAAGTGTGAGAGCGTTAGAGTAATTACAGTGTAAGTGTGAAAGTTTCTGAGTGAAGGAGTTTGAGATAAAGAGCATTAATGTGAAAGTATATGCGAAAGAGAGTGTGAATGTGTGAAAATGTGGGTGTTAGAGTGTGAAAGTAAGTTCAAGAGTGTAAGAGAGGAAG
This sequence comes from Trachelipus rathkii, assembly GCA_015478945.1. Taxonomy (NCBI): domain Eukaryota; kingdom Metazoa; phylum Arthropoda; class Malacostraca; order Isopoda; family Trachelipodidae; genus Trachelipus; species Trachelipus rathkii. The sequence goes on along the minus strand of JABUQX010052531.1, from coordinate 24,199 downwards.
TGATGGTGCGAGAATGCGAAAGTCTGAGTCTGAGAGAGAGGGAGAGAAAGAGAGAGAGAGAGAAGAGAGAGAGAGAGAGGAAGAGAGGAGAAGAGAGAGAGAGAGAGAGAGAGAGAGAGGAGAGAGAGAGAGAGAGAGAGAGAGAGAGAGAGAGAGAGAGAGAGAGAGAGAGAGAGAGAGAGAGAGAGAGAGAGAGGAGGGGGAGGAGAGAGGGGAAGAGAGGAGAGAGAGAGAGAGAGAGAGAAGAGAGAGAGTGTAAGAAATTGCTAAGTTATTAGTGTGTAAGAGTGTGAAAGTGTGAAAATATGAAAATGTGAAAGTCTGATCGAATAAAGTTCTTTTTAAAGGCAAATATTTAAATAATCAATTATCTTACAATGTATTTCAAAAAGTAGTTAAGTATGTGTTCGAGGATAGTGTGTGTGTGGGGGGGTTGAGGCAGTCTTTAGTATCAATATAAAGAAATCTCTTTAGTTAACTCAAATAAAAGCATAAATTTTTTTGAACGGGTTGAAAGAACTTGATGAAGATAGAAATTGTATATGAAAACGGTTATTTCACATAAAAATTAAGAACTAGCCAACAGTTATTTTTTTTATGTTGGTGGGTTATAGATACACTAAAAACCACCGGCTCTTCACTGCCAGGGCTCTAATCTAGGAGGATGTGCACAGTCATTAGTTGTTAACGTCGCGAGCAGGAAGAAGCAATGCCCATGGGGAGAATAGCTCACAGTTCTTCCCTGCACGACCATGTTGGGCGAAACCTGGGGCCCTCGTTTGTGTTGGAGAGTGCTCCATACCACTGAGCTGTACTGACTGCTTTCTAAATAATAGTTATGTACGGCACGTGGGAGATAATATAGTATACTTATATATATAGAACTATACGAATAACTATAATATATATATAATATATAGTTATATATAGTAATATGTATGGATAAATGAGCGTAATAAATATTAATATATATTAATATATAATATATATTATATATAATATTATATATAGTATACGTACTAGTCACTATATATTATATATATATATAGTATATATATATATATATGATATACTATATATATATATATATATAGGCCTATACTGAGCATTTCTATAATATTAATAGCCACATATAGCATCATAAATAGAGCCATACGTGTCAATATATATATATATCAGGGATAGGGAGTAAGTATATTTAATATATACCGTATATTATATATATATATATATTATACTATATATATATATAATATATTTATATATATATATATAGTATAATAAATATATATAAAATATATTTTATATCACTATATATAAATATATATATATATATATATATTATATATAATAATATATATATAATATGTATTATATATATATATATAATATATATATACATACGTATATATAGGCCTATATATATATATATATATATATATATTATATAATGATAACCAATAATTAGTATTAGTATATATATATATTATAATAATATATATATATATATATATATAAATATATATTTATATATATATATATATTATAGATACATAATAGAACACACATGTACACCAAGACATATATGTACAAATATAGATATCGCTATTATTATTATTATTATCAATTATCATTATCATTATTACGCATTACCTATCACTTATTATGTATGCTAAGGACAATAATAATCATATATCATTTTAGCACCATCATCATTCATACCTGATTGGACTGAATTCTCAATATTACTATATATCAATTATCTATACATTATTCTAATTATAATCGTTATCATCATTATTATTATCATTATTACTATTATTATTATTCTGTACACTATATTTCACACAAAAGTCACTATATTTCACTATTGATAATCAATATTACTATATTTTAACTTTATTATTATTCCTAATATTATTATCATTTTCTTCAACATAATCACTATCACCATTATCACTACTACTACTACTATCATTATTATCATTTTATTCTTCTTCATCTTCTCCCTCGTGAAGAAATCTCTCCTTGCTGTCAGAAAGCCATTTCCTCGTTAGATTCAACTGTATCGAGAAATACAAATTCAATGTTGCAAGAATTATATGTTTTCAATTTTATTTTTAATTTAAAAATGCTAAACGAACTTTAGTAAAAATATTTGTTGCTTCACCATCTAAGATTGTAATATATAAATAATTTAAGATAAATTTTTTAAAATATTAAAATCCTGAATCGTAAATAAAATAATTTTTAGTAGTTCCTTTTACTTCAAACTCTAATTAACAACACATTCAAAATACATTTCTTCCCAGAACCTTTCTTAAATAATCCTTTCAGAATTTTTTACTTCTTTTTTCTGGTGCTTCTCTTTCCATTCCCATTCTGGTTTCAGCGTGTACACTTTAATGAGGATGTTGAGCCTCATGAGAAGTTCATGGTCTGGTTAGGGCATTTTTACTCTTTTTCTGAGGAGTTCCACCTCATCAAAAGTTTAATGTCAGTTTAGATTATTCATATTTTATTTGGGAGGTGTTCCACCTCAGAAGTTCAAGGTCTGCTATGTTCATTTTTATTATTTTTGATAGACGTTCCACTTTGTCAGCATTTCAAATTTAAAAAATCTTAACCCTGTTGGGGTATTGGGGAGTTGCGCCTTGTCAGAAATTCAAGTTTTGTTGAGGCAATTTTTATCTCTTCTCCGGGGGTCCACCAACTTCCTAAAACTTCGAAATCTGAGAATTTTTAAATCCTGTTAGGGGATTGGAGTGTTACACATTTTACTCGAACGTTATAAAATAGAGGTAATGGATTCGATCACTACACTGAACCTGTAAGGGGGACTCGAATAACTGTCGATTTCAAGTTATTCTTTAATTTACAGTTAAAATTTACTGTTATAATTACAGTTATAATTTACAGAGCTATCGCATAACTGCAATCATAGACGAGAATATATATAAAAAGTGATTATTATTTCCAACTTAATAAATAATACACAAAGAAATAGATTGAATGTATTTTTCTTCAAGTAGAAAATGAACGGCAACCCCTCCACAATCACGATTAGAATATGAGCTCAAAACTTATATGGGAGAAATGGGATAAATAACTCAAATATTTGAATTAACTTAAAAACAAATTAACATACACGTTTAACATTTGATATTTTGTTAACTTTCATGGCGGGTGGGTGATGATATCAAAAAGGTCATGTGTTAATACTCCAACGAGTTTGCCAGCTAAGTTTTGTTTTAACCAATTAAGTATTATTTACTGTGGTTTAATCTCTCGTTTTAATGTTTTTATACTCTTATCTGCATCGCCTCCTTTATTAACAGGCCTGTTCCTAGATTGATTCCATCTTTTTTCTTAGTAGAAAATTTAATAAACTGTCATGCAACTCTGCTATATCAGAATAAGAAATATATACTTTAGTACATGATATATAGATATAACATATATATAGTATATATAATACATCTATTTAAAAATAAATATATCATGTCTTGAGTATTTTAAATTTATGTCTATATATATATATATATATATATATAAGACGAAGAAAAATTTCACCCGCCACAGGGACACGAACCATCGCTCAAACAGGCGTCGCCGTTCAGGCAATGTACCGGGAGGACTTCTAGCACTGGGATAGTCCATCCTCCCCAAAAGAGCATCTCGGAACAGAGTGAGTCGCCTGCTTCGGAAATCACTGCTGGAAACTCGGTGCTTATTAAAATCCAAAGTACCTAGGGAGTTCCTGACGCTCTCGGAAATCTCGAACGGTCTTAACTGGGGGGAGACTGACCAACTGATTGGCCGATTGCCTGCTGTGGGCCTACCTCTTTGTGTGTCGGTAGCAGGGCACGCGAGACCAATCCTGGGAGATCCCAGACAAGTTCGCAATAGCACGTACGCGATTGCCGTGTCACTACATATAGCAATTCATGCTACGCGACGTGTTGGCCGACTATGTCGACAGAGATGGCAAAATTGGATCAGCATTTGATCACGTGAATCGAAAGCGATAGAGGGTAAAACTCATTTCTACCCGCTCACAGGATACGCTCCATTATATGACAACTTTGACGTCAACGTCGATACAGTCGTGTCGCCTTCAATGCAGGTAAGGCCCTAAGTAGAGCTACAGAACAACTTCTACCACTGGTTCCAATCGGCCTCCCGAAAAAGAAGGAGCTATCTCGGAACCGTTTTTCAAAGTCGTCCTGCCTGTCGATGTGTGCAGTGGATTGAGCAACTTTTGCTCTCGAATTGAACTCCATATAGACTTTATCTAAAGTATCACATAAAAGTGCTTAGGAACTGTCTGCATAACCCCAGCGAATCATCGCTTGGTATGCCCTATGCGTCAGGGGCACTCGCTTCTATGGATTTTAATAGGCAGCAGTGGCCGCGGAGTCATCCCATACTCGGGCGGGCCACTCGCTGGGATACTTACTGTTGTCGGTTACAGGCTAGCCTAACATCCGTCAGGCCAAGCTCAGGTTAAGCAAAACAGCAACCATGGGCACAACAACAGCTTGTTTCGTCGATTACAGAGTCCTTGTGCTAGTATATTAGGGACTCCTGCTCTACTAAGATGGACTTGAAAATCGCGTCATCCATCGATTGCGTACAGTTTCAGCCACAGCGAGTGGATCCGACATCGCGCTTTGAATGCTTACATTCGGTGCTATACAGGGCGTGTTGAGCGCCAGTTAGCTATCATCATGGCTTTATATGATGTAGAATTCATTACAGCTCGTTGGGGACACTACCACTGCGTCCGCTCCTCTCTCTCATTCCTGGGCGTCCCGAAAAGAGGTATAGGCATCATCTCTGGTTTACTGCTTTCAAGTCTCCTGCTTCGATATCACGTGCCTTGGTGAATTCATGCTGGCCGCGTGCCTATCTTACAAATGCCATAGAAGGGTGCTTGGAACCCCTACTTGGGACACATGGGCATTCCGCTTGGGTACTCCTGGGTTATAGGAGCACCAACCAAAGTCGAAGCAACGCAACATGGGCACAACAACAGTTGCGGCAAAATTTGCAATATAAGACGAAGAAAATTTTTACCCGCACAAGACACGAACCATCGCCAACAGCGCGCCGTTAGCAATTGCAATGTACAGGACACTCTACCACTGGTCCAATCCGCCTCCACAAAAAAGGAAGGCATCTCGGAACAGTTTTCAAGTCTCCTGCTTCGATATCACTGTAGGGAATTAGGTGCTTCATTAGAATCCATAGAAGGGTTCTTGGGAACCCCTACTTGGGACACATGGCATTCCGCTGGGGCCTTGGGTACTCCTGGGTTATAGGAGCAACCAACCATAAATTCAAGGCAATCGCCAACATGCACAACAACAGTTGCGAGCAAATTTTGCGAATAATAAGACGAAGAAATATTTCAACCGCCACAGACACGAACCATGCCAACATTCGTCGCCGTTAGCAACTGGGCGCAATGTACAGGACTCCTCCTACACTGGTCCCCAATTCCAATCCACCCCCCGAGAAAAAGAAGGCATCGTTGGAACAGTTTTCCAACAGTTGCTCCTGCTCGATATCACTTGCTTTGGAACTCGAGAGTACTTATAAAATCCTAGAAGGGTGCTTGGAACCCTACTGGGGAACATGGCATTCCCTGGGGTTACTCCTGGGCTTACAAATCATACATTCTCCAATACAAGGGAGGTGACAGCTCCATATAGAGAATCAACTAAGGTGGTATGTAGTCTTGAAAAGCTCCTCGAAACACTCAACCTCTTAAAGACTTAGAAACTTGTGTACAAATAGATTAATGTATTCATTTCCACGTTAACAGCCAAGCCGAGTTAGGTAACATTTCAACTGTGGCCAAAAAAATTTCTTTTTTAAATTTGAAAGACATAAGTGCAAGAAACATGTTGCTATAATTAATTTTTTAATCTTTAGAATATTCGTGGAGATAATTGCAGTTATAGTTAATTAATTGCAAGAAAACAGGAGGCCATATCACCCATATGTATTTGACTATGATATATTAGTATTATTTACTATTATATTACTATATTATAGCACTATATTATGTTACTATATTTATATGTACTATATTTATATTACTATATTTTATTACTCTATTTTTTCAATATTTTGTTATAACAATAGATAATAAAAATAATAAAATTATTATATAAACATTAATTTTATATTATGTCAAGAAAAATTGAATTGGAAAGTCTGACTTGGAAAGCTTAGTCTTTCATGAAGAAGATAGCGAAGATGTAGATTCCGATGATTCAGATAAAGATCCAAATTTTATGCCATCTTCACCTACCAATATCTCAGGATTTTCTGATGGTGATGAATGATGATGATGAATGACTAATTGCAGACCTGCGCGAAATGATTCTTGAAGAAGAAAATGAAGATGGCAACGTTGTTGAGAAGCTTTTGAAATACCAAAGCGTACAGATTTTCAATCACTGACTAAAAATTTTAATTTGGTTTGCAACAAATATTCTGAAACTCCCATCAAACTTAACCCCTACTGAAGTTTTTGACTTGTTCTTGGATGATGAAGTGTGTGAACTTCTTGTAGAACAAACAAATTTGTATGCAAGGCAGGTAACAGAAAAACGACGGAGTTCAGATCAAGGTTTTGCGCCTATAATTATGAGACATAACAAGTGGATTCCAACTACAAACGAAGAA
>JABUQX010052531.1:0-15000 GCA_015478945.1 Trachelipus rathkii | reverse complement strand
TCTAATGGACATAACTGTTTGGTAGCAATCCTTCTTTCTTCTTCCTTCGATCTCTGTCTTTGCACTCTGTGCTTTCTTCACCCCTCAAGGGACCCCCCTCAAGAGTGTCCTCAAACTCATTTGATTGTGAAACCCCAAAATATTCATACACCATAAAACATAATATAAAGTACCTTCTTATGACTCAATGTAGCCGTACGTCCAAAAACATACTCTCCTGGCTCCACGTACGTTCATGTGGCCTCCGCATAATTTAAACTCTATACTCTATTCATCAATTCTCTTCCAGCTCACTTCCCCTTTTTAACCTTCTAATTCCTGGACGGGCGCACCTGCGTGAAAAACCTCGGGCCCAGGTCAGGGCTAAGTACCTTCATCAACCACGAATAGCAAGATCGAAATAGATACCTTACTAGAAAACCACATAAAACCTAAAAAATATACAATGAGCCCGCCAACACCAGTGCCAAATGCCCTAAAGGACTGCCTCCGATGCCACTCAGTAAATACCGGCAATCGATTCAGCAGACCACATATAAGCGATACTATCAACACCAAAACTCGAGACAATTCCTTGAAAAAATAAAAAAAAAATGGACTCCAACTATTAGAGACGTGCTCTGCACCGCACTAACACTTCAGCGCATTCTCCGATTCCTAAAAGCACCTCGGGAATCCAAACTCGGCATACATCAAAACATACTATTTGACACCAAGTTCAGCTCTGTTGTGCTCGAGAAATAAGCTAAAAAAGTTGTATAGGCTTAATTCATGCATCTAGAAAGGGGGGGTAGGAGTCGGTAAAGTTCGATTTCTCTCGCGACTCCGGCCTCGATTTCCGTTATAAACGCGGGAATCGATTCCCTATACCTTATAACATAGGGTTAAGCTCATATATATACAAATATAATAATATTATACAAAAAGGGTGAAAAAAAAAAAAAGTTGTTTTTTTTTTTATAGTACATTTCTAACTTTTGTTTTTTTAAGTTACATTTTTTTTTTTTTTTTTAGACCCCACACTGACAGAAGGAAAAAAAACAACCTTGACCACATGGTGTTTGACAGGAATAATAAGGTACAAGTTGGATGGTATGCGTGTGTTGATGGGCTGCATAAATTTCATGAAAATTTTGTTCAAGCAATGTTTTTATGATGGACCAACATATATTTAATCAATATTATACTAATCATAGATTCTTGATGCAGCTCACTGCTGGAAAAAAAGTCTCCCAAAAAATTAGTCAAAGTGAGCTACAAAACTTTTAAATTTTTAATTTTTTTAAAAATTTCCCAAAAATTCAAGAAAATCGAATTTGAACCATATAAAAAAAAACACTTTATATAAACTCTCAATAAATTATTCACAATAGATTCTACATTTTTTTGTGTTCTAACATCATATATACCCAGGATATGGAGTGGGTTTTTTTTACATAACAAAAAATCATGTTTTTTTTTACATATATATATATTATATATATAATATATATATTATATATATAATATAAATATAAAACTATATATATATATATTTATATATATATATATAATATATATACTATTATATATATATATATATATATATAATATATTATAATATATATTATATAAATATATATATATATATAAGTTTATATAATAATATATAATAATATATATACATATATTAATATATATTGTTTTCGTGTATTTGTGCTTACGCTCGATAAGAAAGCTTACCACAGTTTTCGCACTAATTCGTGCAAAAACGACCGAGTATATCTTACGGAAGTTTACTTTTTTTACAAACAATTGGAATCAATTGTTGTGATGAAGCCCATCGATTTGGAATAAACAGAAATAAAAGCTTAAACAAATGGTTTAATATTACGAAATGAATTGATCAGCTATTGTGGATGGAGGTTATCCATTTAGAAGGAAATTATATTTAAAAGTTTATTTATTAACTAAACTTTCATCAATTCAAACTGGCCTGCGACGTCGCCATATTGTTTGTTTACATTTTGCGTTAGCAAGTGGTGCCCCAACCTTAGTCTATCGCGAGCAACTTAAAAATTTAAAAATTTTGTGCTAGTGTAGACACATAGGACGACAACCACTAATAATCAGTTAACTTATATATATATATATATATAATATATATAAATAACATAAAAAATATAATATTATATTATTAATATCATAATATATAATATAAATAATATATATATATATATATAATATTTATATATATATATATAAACATATATACGATGCCACCATTCACGGACAGGGCCCTTTCCAAAGCGAGGCGAGCAAAAAAATACAAAAAAGATATGAAAAAGAAAAAAAACATAAAGGCATATAGATGGAAGAATTCCTAACGAAATCCCCTCAGGTGGGCGTAGACGCGAACTTAAAGAGAGGAAGATTGAATACTGCAGAAAAATGGATGAGGGCAATTAGAGTTCAACAAAACAAATGTGGCTGGGGAAAGAAGGAGGCACCACAATGAGTAAACCTTGAGTATCCAATTCACACAATATCATGTGAGAGTAAGGCACCTCTTGTTACGAGGGCGACACAGTGCGTGAGGAAATGTGGGAGAATCAATTCTCTCGAGCACATTCCGTTGTAATACCTATATAAAAGAGATTGTGGGCACCAATATCAACTCGCAGAGAAAGAGGGTCAAAGGAATAAAAAGTATTGGACAGTTTATTAGCTCTTAGCCTAGCCTCAACCATTATCCCAAAAGGAGGTGGAAACCGGATTCCACCCCAAAGTCGACATAACATTATTCAATTACAAGTTATTATTGGAACAATACTTCCTAATGACTAATAAGATTCTTTTTTAACTCGGGTAACTGAGCAGAAGAAAAAATTCACGCAATCTGAACAGAATCTCAAGCTTATACAGACCATTTTAGCAACCGATTTGAAATGGAGGTCTCAAGACAATTCACTATTTATGTTCAGTCCTAGAATATGTTTATGTTTACAGGTGAGACATTAGAGCCGTTGGAAAGGGATAGGAAGGTTGGGAGGTGTTTTAGGAGAGGGGAATATGAAGAAGTTGAGTTTTTTAAGAGTTGAATTCACGAGAATGCGGTTAGCCCACTGAGAAATTCACCACATTGGCAAGAATTGAATTTTGAAAACTGTAGACGAGAGGCAAACTGTAATACAAACAGGAGCACATTGAAAAAATGAAAGTAGAGAATAGAAGAAGAGTTGACTCCCAGCCACATCAAGCGAAGGAGCTGATGTCTGACTACAAAGGTTAGAAGTCCAGCCTAAAAGAAGACTTAAAGAAAACGAGGAATACAACGGGTGGAGAATAAAACAGAACCCCTGTAGCAAACACCACAATTAACACAGAAAGGAGAAAGGGGTGTCGTCCATCAACAAGAGTTGAAATGGAACGATCTGGAAAGAAAACAAGACAAGAGTAAGCAAAGCGAAGGAGAAATCCACAAGAAGGTAGCTTTAAAGAGTAGCATGTCGGTGCATACCCGTCAGAAGCCTTAGATACCTCTCAAGCGTACCACACAAGACTACAACCTAAAGGGCAGAAGACCATATAGATCAATGAAATATATATATATATATATATTATATATACATATACTATTATATATATAAAATATAATATATATATACTATATATTAATATATATATATATATACTATATAATATATTTACCTAGTTATATATATATTTAATATATATATATATAATTCTAAAAAATATTTAATTTTTACATAAAATTGATAAATCTGAATACGCGAGTGCGCGAGCCACATTAACGAGTAACGCGAGCACATGTTGCCCGCGGCTACGGGTGGCACCACTGCGTTACCATAACGTCCTAAATTCCAACATTTTTATATTCTTTTACTTATTTATTGCGCATAGTTGACAAAAATGAATGCAAACTCAAGCATTCTTACAGTTCGTAAGCACAAGCAAAAACGAAAACGACCTAATTTGAAAATACAGCAGATTTCGTTTTTATTTTGCTTACGAAACGTAAGAAATGCTCCAGTTTGTGTTCGTTTTGTCAAACTTAGACAAACAAGTGTAAGAAATGCCGAATTTAGGACGTACTTACGCAAAAATGTAAAAACAAACGATTTTTTAACGACGCGGTAAGGCCTGTTTGAATTGATGAAGGTTTCATTCAATAAAACAGCTTTTAAATATAATTTTCCAAATAGATAAACTCCATCAGTGAGATATTTATTGTAAATAAACCATTTTATGCTTTCTATTTCTGTTGTATTCCAAATAAGATGGGCTCCATTACAAGCTAACTGATTCCATGTATTTGAGTTATGTGCTAAACCAAGATAATACTTCCTTAAGAAAATCGCCGGCATTTAGCACGCCATAATTGTTTGCATTACTAATACGTGAAAGCAATATCTTACGAGTCGAGCTAGCACACAAAATACAAAAGCGAAAAACAGAGTACTATAGAGTTCAAGATATAGATTCAGGAAATTAATATTCGAATATAAAAATGCGGAAATTATGCTCCTAATAAATTATGGCAAAAATTTTCAACGGCTATTTTTGTGAATGAATAAGAATAACGCTTAACATATTCAACCTACGTCGATATATATGTAAAACTGCTATATATCTATATATATTATATATAATATATACAGTCCATAAGTAAAAATATAAAACCAAATTTACTTAAATCTAAACTAATTTCATAATGTACTCTTATATATCCATATATATATAATGCCGCATTATTTTTAGAATAAAAACATTAAAAATTAACCAATTTATATAAAATAATAATAATTAGCGCCTCTAAATTTTTTTTAATAATAAGATTAATAATACAAAAATTATATTATAATAAATATATAAAACTTATTTTATACTCTAGCAAGAAAAATTATAAATTTTACATTTTATTATTAGTTTTTGACATGGAAAAACATATTATTTTCACGCACGAAAGTATCACAGTACATATACATTTACACCCAATGTAATGTCCAAAAATATACAACATTTTTGAGGTATTTATGAATGTATACATATTAATTATTAATTATTATATTAATTAATAATTAATATTTATTATATATAATATATATATATTAATATATATACTATATATACATATTATATTATTAATATATAATTATATATTTAATATTATACTAATATATAATATCTAATAGGTAATATTAATTAATAAATTAATAAATATATATTTAAGTTCTAAGTTTTATGGTAATATAAATGAGATATATAATATATAATAATATATTATTATAACCTCAATTATTTTATATATATAATATATATGACCTCTAATTATATATATATATATAGAAGTATATATTTATTATAGGAAAACATTATTATTTTCAGTTTCTAGGTATAAAATAGTATTTATTACTAGAATGTTAAAATATGATATAATATAATTATTAATAATTAATATATATATTAATATAAATACTATTAATAATATATATTATAATATAATAATTTATTAAATTAATATATATAATATACTAATAATATATATTAATATATTTAATTATATATTATATAAATAATAATATATAGATTACAAGATATTACAATTATTTAATAAATATTATGTATACTTATATATTATTATAATTTACTTTATATATACTTTATATTATATAACATCTTAATATATATAATATATATATACACTATATATGATTCATTCTTAATTAATGCGTAAATATAAATTTGTTCAGCCTCCCTCCCATGTATTTGAAATACAAATTTTAAATTTGGCAAAGCTGCATTGCCTCCCATTGGACGATATTTCACTCTAATAGCACTCGCTCTCTCGTCTTTATCAGAAAGTAGAATGTCTCGACCCAAAAGGAGACTCTTCAAGTCTTGCCTCCGTTCATTTTTGCTCTTGTCTGTTATCTGTATTTCATTGTGTGTAGAGAAGATTTCGTATTTTTATACGTTATAGTTGTTTTGTGAGTTTCTTTTATTATATAGGAAAGATGGCTGGTACTCACAAATCTTGATTTCAAGTTTTTTTTCCATGAATAAAGTATATATTGGAGTTACGGACACACATCATAAGAAAATGATAAGTATATATTCTTATAAAAGAAATTTTAAGTTGAGAATTCTTAATAATATATATGATTTTCTCTCATATCATACATATGGACTTAAAATGTTCTAACTTTGAAGTTACATAGCGCCAGAAATTACACCGATTATTTAACTAAAAGTTGTTATAAAAGGAAAGTCTTCGAGAGTTAGTAGCGATCAACGAAAGAATATTAATTTGATTATAATAACTTTTTTTACTGCGGGATTCTTTCCCACATTACCTTCTGTTTTGTAATTTCAGCAACTATATTTACATTGCAGTATTTATATACTTATCTATGAGAATTCACATGTCTGTTTTATTTCCTTAAAATTGTGAGATCGATCAAATTTATTAACTACAAAGCTTCATGTGAGATAGAGAAGCAGTCTTTCATTATATTTGACATTTTCCGAAATGAATATTTGTTAGTCATGAAAAATCGAGTTGAGATAGTCGACAAATATACAATATTTTACAAATTCACCCACGATTAAAATAACATTTATCACAAAAGTCGTTCTTTCTTATTGGGATGAAAATAGAGTGCCAGAGAAAAAAGCAAATTAAAGTAGATTGTTGGAAGAATGTCCGGCTTGTATTAATACATAAGATGATAGGCTGATGGTATGATGATTTTGCTAAAGGATATAGGAATATTCTGAGGAAATAGTATGTATGAGAGAAAAGTATATACGAATACGCAGGTATTAAGAGTGATCGCGAAGTGCGTTAACAAAGTTTAGGAGATGTCATAATTCTTTTGAGAGCACACTATGTGGAATGTCTAAGTTGGAGAGGAGCGTGGGAACCTTTACTCTCTTAGGTGCTAGATACTGCAGTTTCATCTCCAGTGAATCGAGACGGAGTAGTAACAAGCAAATGGATAGTGCTATTTGTATATAATACGAAATAACAGTAGCGATCACGACACCACCCTGCATCCATGCAGGCTGGGAACACCAAGAAAAGAAAAAGATGAGCTGTATTCAAAACGTTTAACAAAGAAGTTATAGTAAAAGCATAAATGAGATTGATGAGGATGAAAACAGTATTTACCTATAGTGTAGACAGATTTATGTAATGTGGCTAATTAAGGTGTAACTGCAGTCCGTGTATATGGTATATACTATCATGAATATTAGTGATAAGTATAAGGTAAAAATACATAAAGATGATTTGGGTGGGAAGGAGTAGAAGGTGATGTGTGAGGATAAAAGGTGTAGAGTATAGTAAAAATAAAAATGTAAGAGCTTAGACGAAGATTTAAACGTGATATAATACCAGATGTGACGTAGTCGTTATGGGAATTTATGAGGAAGAGAATCTATTTCAGAATTCAAACAAAAAACAATCGCAAAGTCGAAAATCTGTTGCAAATGATATCCAAGATCGCGAGTAATAGATCACCTCAAAGTGAAAAGATGGAACGTTTATATTGTATATATATAATTGTATAAAGAAGGACAAGTGACAAAGATTTGTCCGGAATTATAGACGTAGTGATAAAATTGATGTAAAATATGATTGAGTAGGGAAGAAAGGGACTTTAGATGGAAAACGTTGGTATATATGATAAAGAAATGAATGTATCAAAATGTTAAAAAAGGGCTAAAAATCATAAATATTTAGCTATTAATTATGTATGTGATGTTATAAGAAAAATATTAGAAATACGTTGATACAAAAATAGATATAGTTAATAGTGAGTATATTTTATTTAGAGTGAGGATGTAATGAGCTAGTTATGGGTGATAAAGAAGTAATGGATAACGTGGAGTTCTGATATATTAGTTAATGGTAGATATGAGCTTGCGGATGACGACGAGTGTGCTCTAGGAATAGCTTGTATAATTAAGTGTAATTATAGGAACCAATATAAAGAGAGATACGAAAAACAAAATCTAATATTACAAAATATAAATAAGAGAAAAAGTATAGAAAAAATGAGTAGTGAGTAATCTATGAAAGAGAACCAGTGAAGAAGCAATACTATATTATAGCTTGTGAGCGAAAACGTGGTTAAATAGAAATACTAAGAGAGTAATCAGCACATATATATATATTAAAGTCTCTGAATGTTCTAGGGTAATAAGTATAGTTAATATATGCTTGTTGCCTGGGAACACCACTCATTCGCAGCTTGGTAGTATAATGAGATGCTCCTAGGCAAGTTCATTGGCGGTTCACACGAGGTTCAGCTGGAGAAATTAGAGAATAATATAATCACAATAAATATTCTAGTAAATCCCGATACAATTGTCACTTAAGAATAAGGCAAGAATCTTGAACAATCGACGATCTCGTATCTTCTAACCATGGTGGCACTAAGGAGAAAGTGCGATTTCTTATTATAGTGTAATAAAATTAAGAAGAATATAATCAATGAGAAATAATATAAGTGATATTGCATTATGGCTAACACTTTAAGGAAATATAGGTGTCTATATATTTAGATGGAGGTGAATAAATGGGAAAAAGCTTATGTATAGTCCGATATTACATTTATACAATTCGACCTCAATATTAGCTCTTTATGATAAAATATTGCTAAATATATATAAATGATTTGTTAACCTGCGGTGAGTTATCAATAATGTAATAATTATATATTATTCAGAGGTGAAGAAGCTTTCATTTCGCAAATGTTGAAAGGAGATTTTATGTTTATATGTATAATGCGTATTAAGCTGTATATAGTATACAAAAGAGATATATATCAAGAGAAACCCTGAAAGGCCCTATATATGGGTATTATATAACCTTCTAGTCCAAATATTTTTAATGTAAGTTTATATCTGAGTAATTAGGATAATAGGTAGAGCTAGAAAAGGTAGAAATATAATTTCTATAGTCATGTAGTGGATTGATTAGGTAAACATACTACTATTGTTACTAGCAAAAAATGGATTAAAGGTTAATTAAGAATAACTAGCTTACCAGTATATATATATTAATTGAATAATTGTGTTAATATGGAGTATAAATAGCGTATATATTTAAGTTTATATTTGTATATGAGTAAGCAGCACTCACGCAATAAACACTATAATAACTGGTGTATGAGAGGTAGGTGAGATATAATATTCAGATATATTACAGATAGTATAATATAAATAAGATATTTCAAATAGGTAAAAGAGTATACGCTTAGAAATTGTATTATATTAGTTATCATGTAAGCGTACCCATTGTAAAAACATCTAGCTACGCCACTGATATATTAAGTGAGAACCATATGCTGATAAGACAAGGAAAAATGTGAAAAGAAGTGAGGTAGATATTATGATAAGGATAGGTATATATAGAGAAAATTAAATAGATGAAGATTGAGTTATCGCACTTAAAAGAAATTGTATATATGTATAGTTATTTATTCATTTACATGAATGGTCAGATGCATAAAGTAATAATTAATAAAATAACTGTAATAGTGTAGTGTATAAGTATTATTATCTTCCATATCAGTAAAGTTGAGTTTAGAGGAATTCACTACAGTGAAAAATCAATATTGAGATGATATTGAACAGGTTCTGTTCTACTACTTTACTTATGAGAAGAAATAAGGTGAAGCTCAAAAATTAATATAATAAGAGCTTAATTTAATGGCTCATACGAGTAGTAAGATAAGGTTTACTATATAAGTAGTAAGATAAGTAAATTGATACAGGACTCATGAATAAATGATGTGAAGCTCATGCTCTCAATGAGGGAAAGATCAATAGAACCCATAAGAATAAATTATGTAAACGAAGCTCAAGTATGGATAATAAAGGTTTATATAAATTTTAATAATGAAAAATAATGAGTTGTAGAATAAAGTTGTGATTTTGGAATGAGGACCTGGGAAGATAATTGGGAGAGACAGTTAGTAAATAAAAATTGTATTTAAATTGGTTTAATACTATGGTAGCGGTGATTAGAGTATAAGTGAATAAAATAATCACTATAACGATAAAATACTAAAATATAAGTAGATAATTGAAAAAAAGTGAGGAGTGACTAGTGGAAAATTATTAATATGTGATATAAGTGAAAAGATAATAGAGAAAGTCGGTAAGGATAGAAAGTTAAACAAGAAGTGATGAGAGAGAAGCAGTAAGTACAAAGAAGAGGAAGAGGAAGAAGAAGTGAGATATTTACTACGCAAAAACGAAATTCTGCTTTGTAGAATTTTATTATTCATACTAATGTAGTTATAAAGGAAAGGAAGAAATTAATAGAATAAGAACACTAATATGACGAGAGGAGATGTAGTACGTAAGATAAAGAGACGTGAAATTGTTATAGAGAGAGTTAGAGCGTGTGAAATAGAAAGAGGAGGAAAAGTTATGTGACTAATGTAACTTATATTAATATAAGTATTCCAAGATTTAGACTCAGTTATGGTGAAGAGTTATATGTAGGTTAATTACTTATGAAAATTATGATAGTTGAGGAAGATTACACAGTTATTTAAGAATCGTATATATTTTCTATAGATGATAAGGAAAGTATAGTAGTCAATAATACTAATATTACATACAGTTATAAAGATTCTGAGTACACCAGGAAAATTAAAGAAGCCAAGAAGGAGATCGTAAAATATGGTGAGAAGAAAATATATATTTTTATTTTGAGTGAAAAGAAATTAAGAGAGGTAATAAGTTTAAAAGAATAAGTACTTAAGACAATGATAATGGGAGTGAGATATAATACTGACGAAAGAGGGATAGTGATACCAAGTATAGGGAAAGCAGATTTAAGTAGTAAGGGTATATGTGAGAAAAGTAATCATGTTTAGTAGAACGAAGATGTATGTTAAGCTTTCCACTTTTTTCACAGGAAGCGGCTAAATAATAATAATACTTTTCAAATAATAAATATATGATAAAAAGATTAATTGTATGTTAATAATGTCACGTAATTATGAGTAAAAACAGATACAATTATACTAAAGGTAAATAATGAAATATAAAAGAGAAAAGTTGTGATAAACCTTCCAGTGAATTACTGTGAAGCATTAGATTATATCTCGTCATAAATATTAATAGGTTAAAGAGCTCAAGAATGAGCTCTTAAATTTATTTTCATGAAGTTATTATTGTCTTCTCGAGAGGGGGAACTGCTCTTAGTCGTATTGAAAATGTGATTAATTAGAAGAGTCTTTATATTTGAGTTGAAAAATGCTATAACACACAATATATGTGCATCGTATACGAGATAGTTAATAAATATAAGATTAACAACTATTAATTCAAATGGAATATAGATGAACGGTCTCTCATGATGTAGTATTTAATGAGTATTATAATATGGTAGAAATCATGTATAGATGAATCTGTAGAATTATAAATAAATATCTATATGAGATGTGAGGATAAGAAAGGTTATATTAGGAGAATAAATCATATCGGATAAATATTAAAATAACAAGCTGAAGGTTGGAAAGAGAAGAAAAATGACGTTTTATAAAATATATTTATGAGGTAAATAATAAAGTGGAACAATTAAGTAAAGGGAGGTAGTAAGTAATTTATTATACAGTCAGAAGTACCTAACTCACATAGAAGAACAATATAAAATTAATAGATATGAATAACTAAATATATAAAAACATATGAGATAATACTAGAGAGAAGACTAAACAGAAATTAACAAGAAAAAATAGGGAAGATAATAATATGAAAATTAAATTGACGAAAAAATAAAGCATAAATAATACAAAATAATAAATTATAAAATAAAATAAAAAAACGAAGAAAATAAATAAAAAGGAAATATACAAGTTACACAACAATATAAAAAAAAAAATAAAACACGTAACCTGATAAAAAATTTAAAATATGTTGTATAATGACACATAAATAACAGCGTCTTGCACAGAGGATACATGATTATTGAACGAGAGTATGGTTTCGTATTGTGTAAGAAGATAAAGAGAAGAACTTACTTTAAAATTAATCAGGATATGTAGAGGACAGTATAGGAAAGCTAGATAATAAGGTAGGATAAATACGAGAAGCACAAAGAGAGGAGAATGAAAGTTCAAATATAGAAAAATAGAACACTACAATATTATAGACCAAAGGATAAAAAGTAAATGTATAGGTTGAAAAGTAGTAAGATTTACTCAGAGTGTGAGAGCAATCTTTTAAGGATTAATTAAAATGAGGAGGCTGAAGTAATGGAGAAAAGAATAGCAGAAAGGTACTGCAGTATCGGATGAAAGGAGTGAGGTGTGAAGGGTGAATATAATGTGCCTTTAGAATGATATAAACAATCGTATGTAAGACGATGAAAGATCAAAACAAGGATGTGTATGTTTAGTTAAGCGTATGACAGCGTATAAGACCAAAATATTGAAGTAGTTCTCTTTGTCAGCGACGGCTACTATAGAATATTGGTTCTGAGAATGTTGTAATTACTCTATTCATTTATCTCTCTTTGTTCTTTTGTGGATACTTATTTGATAATCATTACAAACTTTCACACTCCCTAATTGCCGATATATATATATATAGCGTGAAACAACTATTCATATTGAGAGAAATATTTTCTTCTGCTCTATTATAGAAAATGTCAAAATATTTAATTAAGTATTGATATTATAATGTCTAATAATATTGTTCGATCTTAAGGCAGTAGACCTATAAGAATACAGATCATCTCAAGAATAAATCCGGTTATAGATAAAATTAATATTTAAAGTCCCCAACACATAGGAAAATATGGAATTGCACCTTTACCAATACGGAATGTTCACTAGTATATATAAATTTTAGTATTCATGTGTAATTAACTCGTATTCAGTTAAATATTGAACCTGGACGAACCTTAGCTGAGACTGCTTCTAAACTATCTTAATACTATGCCTCGATAATGATTTGTAACTAAGTAAATATAAAATAATATAAAAAATACTACATATCTAATATTGTATCGAGGAATTTTTCAAAAGATAGTCTGTTAAATGATATATTCATATTTAGGATATATAAATATAAATATGATTTAAAATATTATAAGAAACTTGTTATTAATGTATTAGTGTTAGAATTAGTGGGTAACGTTTCACAATAGGATAGGCTCGAGTCTAAGTTCTTATTTTATAATATTCTCGGAACTACGTTTTTTTGTGTCAAGTTACATTATTTTCTTTATTTTTTTATTTTACTTATATTAATTTTAATTATATAGGTATCATAATTTTATATTTATAATTTTTATTTAATGATATATAGTATATATTATATTAATTGTAAATTGTCACAGATAATTAATAATGAATATATTAATATTAATTATATTGGTAATTTATATAAATTGTTTCATATGTTGATTTATGCAACCGGTCGTGTATCTAAACTCATTGTGCTAGTGTAGTGATAAATCTTCCTAATATATTCTTATATAAGTACTGGACACAAAGTGAAGTACTTTGATTCTGAGTCTGTCAAATATATACTATGTGAAAAATGATTATGTATAAAAACTTTCGTTATATTCAACTCACCCTATAAACATGATTACTTAATATATATATTATTTTACATATATAATTCATAGGCGATTATTCTTCTTAGAAAAGTCTTTGTATCCGTTTGGTGAGGTGAAAGATCTATTATTTATTACTCACAAGCTTCTTTTTGTGTAAGCGTCTATCAATTATTTTGACGGTTATATTATAAAAAATAGTTATTATTTAATCTATTTATTACTTGTCACGATTATATATAATTAAGTGAGTGATTATATTATAATTATATATATTAATAGTTATAATATATATATATATAATATAATATAATATTAATATAATTATATATATAATTACTATTATTATATTATATATATATATATTAATATATATATAGTAATATAATATTATTAATATATATATATATATATATAATTATATGGGAGTTGCAAGAGTAATTAAGTAATTATATATTATAATATATATATATATATATATTATATATATATAATATATATACTATATTATAAATAATTATATATTAATAATTAATAAATATTATATATATAAATATATTTAATAAAATATATATATACCGTATATAAAATATTAAGTATATTATATTATAAATATATATAATAATAGATGAATATAGTTACCTATATTATTTATATATAATAAAAGAAGCAAAATGTATAAATACCTACTTACTTATATTCATACCAACAGTTATACTGTATTTAGGAAAATGATAGAATCACTCCCTTTGGAGTATTTATCATAATATATACTATATATAATATAAAACCGAATGTGGTGGGCTGTGTCTCACTTATAAATAATCTGTAATCCATTATAGGAGACGAAGTTTGGAGAAAACTTCTGAGAGAGCTGGAGGGGTTTTGCACCTCCATTGGAGGAAGACCCCCACCTTGTTAATAACAGGGGATATATATATTATATATATATTATATATATATACTATATATATATATATAATTTATATATATTATAGTATATATATTATTATATAAATTATAATATTATATATAATTGATTCATTATCTACATGTTAAAGACGCAAAATGTTGCGTTTATCGGTAAAAGGATATCGGCAAAATTTTACCTGAATTGCCGATACTAGCTCACAATTATAAGTTAGCCCGGATACAACTGATACTGTAAAAAAATTTCTGAACAAAAGATTATAAATACCGATACCATAATATATATGGAGTTATACTGATGAGACCTGACGAATCAGTACATTTTTCCTCATATAGTTTGACATGATACCAGCGCCGTTAAATACTAAAAATGAACTCTATATATATATATATATCTATGGAGTACGCGTATCTCAGAGCTAAAAGCAATATGCCTTTAGTGAGGTATATATGAATATAATAGTACTAACGTTCGCTTA
>JABUQX010052530.1:15000-26227 GCA_015478945.1 Trachelipus rathkii | reverse complement strand
AGAAACTAGACAAGAGTGAGCTAAGAGAAGGAGGAAACCAAAGAAGGGATTAGAGAGCAGTGACGCGTGCCAAACCCGGTCGAAGGACTTGGATATGCCAAGCGTCACCACGCAAGACTCCCCATGGTCCCTAAGGGCTGAAGACCATAAATCAGTTAGATAGGAAAGTATGTCACCAGTTGACCTCAAACGACGAAAGCCATACTGGTGATCTGAAAGAAGGGAATGAGACTCAAGATGATCCAGGAAATGAGAGTTAAGAAGAGTTTCAAAGATTTTAGATAGAATACAAGCGAGAGCTATAGGGCGATAGTTTGAAGGATCAGAGCGGCTATCTTTTTTCGGGATCGGTTGCACATATGCGCGCTTCCAGCACTGAGGAAAAGTAATAGTATTAAGACATAGAGAGTAGAGTTGAACGAGGACAGGCATCAGCTCGAAAGCACACTCGCTCAAAACACGGGGAGGAATGCCATCCGGGCCACTAGCCTTCCTGGCTTTCATAGAACACAGGATCCCATGCACACGATCATGTATAATTACAGGTAAAGACATGGGAAACCTGTGAGGAGAAGGAGTAGGGGAAGGGATGCCAGAATCGTCTAGGGTAGAATTAGATGAAAAAAAGAGGCCGAAGAGATTGGCCGAAGATATATATATATCAGAAGGAGAGTTAGCAACAGAACCGTCACAGCAAATAAGGGGAGGAAAGGCAGATTTACAAAAGTTGCTAGAGATGTTTTTGGCTAGGGGCCAGAAATTTTTATCAGTAAAAGAAACAAGCAGTTTGTAGCACTTTCTTTTAGTGAAAGTACGCTTAGCCTGACGAATAATATCCCTGCAACGATTCCGAGCAGAATGAAAATTAGTAACAGTGATAGGAGAAAGAGAGTTTTTCCATGCCCGATACGCAATGTCTCTCTCCTGAATGGCGCGAGAACAAGCTCCATCGAACCATGGATTTTGGGGAGAGAAAGATTTAGTTGAAGATGGAATGAACCTGCTCATCCCATCAGTGATTACACCCCCCACCTTTTCAGCGGTGACCGAAGCATCCCCAGAGTCAAAGCAGGATTCATTCCAAGAGTAGTTAGCCAAAAAAAACAGCGCAATGCCCCCCAATTAGCCCGATTAAAGCCAGAAATTACGTTCAGGGCATGAAGGAGCTGCTGGAGAAAAAGTATTATAGTTGAGAGCTATAAGATTGTGGTCAGAGTTACCAATAGGAGGAGAAATGGTGTATTTATAACGAGAATGATTAATGGTGAAACATAAGTCAAGCTTATTCAAAAATGGTTAGGACGATCTAGAATATGTGTAGGGTCGTTGAGAATGCTGAATGTTTTGGCCTCCTCCCCACCTGCATCAGTGTGAGAGGAGCCCAACCACTCAGTGTGGTGTGCGTTGAAATCCCCTAAATAGAGGACCTCAAGCATTTGGATGGGAAGAAGTAACAGTCTCATGAGAAGTAGTAAGATAGTCAAAAAGAACGTGAAAATCTGTTCCATTAGGGGAGCAGTAGCAGAAACACAAGATAATGATAGTAGTAGGAGAAAGATTTTAGCCACAGAACATCGAAATTAGGAGATTCAAGATTCTCGAGACGTGTTACAGAAGTGCTTATGTTTGTATAGGCACAGACTCCACCATTTAGTCGGAAATTATACTTTAATTTGACATATTAAATTTTCTTAAAAATGGACCCCTGGCCAGCTGGGTCTGTGACAGTAATAAAAGCTGGCTGAAAGTTAGAGAAAATGATATTCCACAGATCAATGATTAGCACGAAGGCCACGCACGCTGGCAAAGTCAATAGAAAACCCCGACCTGCGCCTACCCCTACATCCACTTCGACCAGTCATTTGATCAGCTAGTCGCACAAACAAACGCACACAAACTCTTGTACAAAATACAATCCAATGTCATACAAAATAATAAACTAATATGCGAGAGCTACACATTAAAACCTAAAAATACTTTATTATATAAATATTATTTAATAAAAACACAAGCAAAAAAAAAACACACACATTCACTCATCAATTCATTACTTCCAATATTATACAGATTTTCGAAGTGTTCTTCTCAATGACCATATATATATATTATTATTATTATATATATATTATTATTATTATTATTATTATTATTATTATTATTATTATTATTATTATTTATTATTATTATTATTATTATTATATATATTACATATATTATTATTTTTATACATAGTTATTATTATTATATTATTATTATATATATATATTATTATTATATTATTATTATTATATATATATATATATTATTATTATTATTACATATATATTATTACATACATATCGAAGCAAGTTCCTTTCCAATATCATCATCAACACAATCATATATATATATATATATATATTATTATTATATATATTATTATATATATATATATATATATATATATATTATTATTATTATTATTATTATTATATATATACATATACATAAATATATATTATTATTATTATTATTATTATTATTATTATATTATTATTATTATTATTATTATTATATATATTATTATTATTATTATTATTATTATTATTATTATTATTATTATTGTTGCATATATTATATGATATTATTATTATATTATGGTTATTATTATATTATTATTATTATACATATTATTATTATTATATTAACAGCATATATATATTATTATTATATATTATATTATATATATATATATATTATTATTATTAAGTTATATATATATATTATTATTATTATTATTATATATATACATTATATTATATTATTATTATATTATATATATATACATATTATTATTATATATATATATATATTATTATTATTATTATTATTATTATTATTATTATCTATATTATTATTATTATTATTACGTATTATTATTATTATATATATTATTATTATTATTATTATTATATTATTATTATTATATATATATATATTATTATATTATATATGTATATATATATATTTATATATATTATTATTAGTTATTATTATTATTATATATATAGTATATATATATATATATATATATATATATATATATATATATATATATATATATATATATATAAAAGGGAAATATTTTTGAATTTTGTAAAATTTGTCACTAAACTCATTGAAAAGCACGGAGCTGATAAGTTCTTAGACATTATATTGAGCCTCTTTTAATATAGTCAAGGAAAAATATCCTTATATTGTGCCTCTTGGGTGTCTAGCTCACCTATTGCATTTGTTATGTTCTGACATCTTAGGATGTGCAACAGTTAAAGATTTGATGGCTCGTGATGTTGATATTGTCAAAACCATAAAAACTAGCCATGTTTTGAAAGCATTATTTGATCAACCTCAATCACAGAAAAACTCCACTGATAGGATTTCATTGAAACTACCTGGAAAAACAAGGCGGAGCAGCAGTTGTTTTGTTTGAATAGCTTATCATCAAACAAAGTTGTTCTTCAGAAACTAGCTGTAAGTGAGGAGGCTGAGCTCTCTAAAGAAATGAAAGAAAGACTATTAGACGATTCTGTTTTCTGGGTTAGAGTTGAAAAGATGATAAAAAAAAATTTAAGCCCAACATTAAGCTGATTACTGCAATGGAATCCAACACTCCATATATTCACAAAGTTTATTCGCAATTTAACGAGCTAGAATTGACTCTGGATAAGGAAATCTCATGTCACCTCTCCAAAAAAAACTGAGAAGACAAATTTCCAAATTTAGAAAGCGGAAAAACTTTGGAATCAACCAGATTCAATTGGCAGCAGATTTGCTTGATGCTATGGGTTTCATAAGTGAAGTTGGTAACAAGATGGGTTTAGATATTGTAATGGTTCGTCAAGACTTGGCTAATTACCATGACAAATAAGGTATATGGCGTCGATATTTTATTTGGGATGGTGGTGTTGATAAAAAATTGAGATGAATGCTATGGTGGAGAAGCTTGCGGGGAACTTGTATGTTAGCTGATGTAACTCTCAGAATTCTTGGAGCTCCTGTCACATCAGCAGACACCGAAAGAACCTTCAACACTTTCAGCTGGATTCACAGTAGAAAAAGAAATAGATTTACAACTGAATGAGCAGCAAAAATTACATATCTATTTCATAATTGGAAATTGTTAAATAATACGAAGTACCCAAAAGAAAATAACCAAAAAATCAAAACATGTAACAAATTACACAGAAAAAGAGCAAATGCTTCAGAGGACTAAATCTTCAAATCAAATAGATGAAAGAACTCAGGAGGAAGAGGAGGAGAAGGAAAATGATGATTCATCAGAGGAAGAGGAGCTAGAAGAGGATGTTGTGGCTATAGATACTTCATCAGAAAGCAATGCACCAGCACCATGAACAAAACAAAAGGACGTAGCATAGAAAGTGAAATTTATTGTTTAACCAAACTGTGCTATAGATATAAACATCTGGAGCAATATATGGATGAAGAGACATGTACTGTGTACATTGCTTTTGACAAAATAAAAAATGTAATAGCTCATAGAATATATTTTATGTATATATATAATATATATATATTATATTATATATATATATATATATATATATACTAATATATATATTATATATATATATATTATATATATATATATATATAATATAATATATATATATATATATATATATTGCCAAATTATTCATTTCATTTTGAAAATGTTAAAATGTATGGATTAAACAATTAAAAAGTAGAATGCTTTTGATTTATGCCTCAATGTTCACTTGAAACTAGAAACTTTAATAAAATAAGAAAAAAAAATTTGTAAATTGAATTAAACATTTCTTCTCAATTATCTAAAACAATGATTGAAATCTAAAATATACTAAATTTTTTAAATTTTAAGCAGATTCTTTAAATATCTGGGTATTTATAAATTTTGGTATTTAACACGGGTAAATACCAGGGTGTTTACCCATAATTATAAATACCCGGGTTTTACATCACTTAGTCACAGCGTTCTGCTGGAAGTACCTTGGTTACAGAAATAACTAGCCAAAGTCAAGCAACTTTAACATGATTACAAAACACTGGTTGCAAAGACAATTGGCAATAGGAAACGATAAAAATAGATGGCTGCATATCACGACACCGAACTTATTTCGCATCTGCTGATATACAGGACAATCTCCAACTAGGAATTCTGAGTGTCATACTATTGTGAAAACGTGCAGTAGTGTACGAGTTCAACGCCTTATATATATATATACTATATATATATATATATATATTATTATATAATTATATATATATAATTAAAATATAATATATATATATATAATATATCTCTATAGATTTCTACAGTTTATAATCTATATATATATATATATATATATATAAATATATATATATAATATATCATAATATAATATATTATTATATATATATATATATATATATAACATATATATATATATAACTATATATATATATCATATATAATATAATATATATATTATAATATTATATAATATAATAAAATATATAATATTATTTTACATATATATATATATATATATATTATATATATATATATATCATATATATATATATATATAAAATATATATATATACTATATATATATATATATATATATATATATATATATATATTTATAATATACCTATATATATATATATATTATATAAACAGCCACAAATTGAAGTCAGCAATTTAAAAAAAAAAATTCCATAATATCGATAGTTTTTCGCCATAGTATTGAATTATATCGATAGTGAAAAACTATCGATTGTTTCCCATCACTAGTACCGATGGTGTAGAAGACATTTGGCGGAAACTTTAACATACAAACAAATTTTTATATAACCATCACACATTGATATATCTGTATCGCGGCATATCTTTTTGGTCACCTTGTATATATTTAAATAGTCACATACGGCTGAAAATATTCATAAGGGTGGGAAATTAGTATACTAACATTTAAAGGGTGTTATCTTCACAATTTATCGATGAGGAAATTTATTGAGGAAGCCGTTCTGAATTCTTACATTTATCCTAGAGGTCATTAGAACCTTCGCTCAAGCTCTGCCTGAATATGATATAAAACTACACTTCTTGTACAGCGAGGGCGTCATAAAGGAGAGGCACTCGAATGTTCATGTCCTTCAACACTTGCTGCTCCTTTGAATCCAGTAGTAAGACAGTGTTTGGACCTGGGTTGTGGAGTTGGTTCAAAAATTTTCCGACTCCGACTCCGACTCCGACTCCGACTCCACCCTCTTCAAAATTACCGACTCCGACTCCGACTCCGACTCCGACTCCACCCTTTTGAAAATTGCCGACTCTGACTCCGACTCCGACTCCGACTCCACGCTTTGAAAATTACCGACTCTTGAAAATTACCGACTCCAACTCCGACTCCGACTCCGACTCCACCCTCTTCAAAATTACCGACTCCGACTCCACCCTTTTCAAAATTGCCGACTCCGACTCCGACTCCACTCTCTTCAAAACTACCGACTCCCCGACTCCGCGACTCCGACTCCGACTCCGACTCCACAACCCTCGTTTGAACAACACATTTGGAGGCCTGTGGTTGTCTGTTGGAAATGTGACGTCACTAAGCCCCTCCCATTTTGAAATAGCTCTTTAGGCCTAATCTTCCTTTGCTCGTCTTTATTTTTATTTATTTTTCTTTGTTATGGCTTTTGGTGACTTCGTGCTCGCCATGCCAAGATTACACAATCACACACACACACACATTCACATAAACACACACACATACATACACACACACTACACCCTGACCAGTAACTGGTGAAATTATAAAATTATATATATATATATTTATATATATATATATATATATATATAAATTTATATATATATATATATACTATATATATATATATATCATAATAACAATTATTCGTATATATATATACATATTTTTTTATATAATAATGATAGTTATTTGTATAAATAAATCACATCATATAAATTAAATATTCACTAGTTTATTTTAATAATATGAAAAATAAAAATATTAATAATATATACAAACATATTATATTCTACCTTGTTATATACTTATAATGCAACACTCTCTCTCTCCACTCTCTTAATATTTAAGACTGAGAGTAGATTTAACACAGACCACTATGCATAAAAGATCTCGAAGCTATGCGAATAAGCGATGACGAATGCGATCTCCTCATAGAGAAACGCAATTAAAAGGTAAATAAAAACTTTAAACTATATGGTAGATTACACTTACTCTTCCTCACTAATTCTGCACTTATATATGCTTTAATTTATAAATTGATATTAATTTATATTTATCTATATAAAATAATAATAATAAATATAATATAATGATAATAATAATAATTAATAAAATAATAATTAAAAATTAAATTTAAATATATAATAATAATTAATAGTTTGAGAATTGCTGATAATAAAAAATAATAGTGTTTTAATCATAATCTTGAGAAACGATGATCAAAATAATACTCAATAAATATTATAAATACATCGTTTCCACCAGACGTATCGGCTCAACACCAAATTGGGCCGCTCAATTTTATAAAAACCAGCTCATTGTTTCGTTCTTATAAGCTATTTTCTTTTTATATTTTCTTATATCAGTAGTACACGTTTCTTATGTGCCAACACAAATCACACAATTACAAATACTAACATAAATCTACTATTTTTTATTACTCAGTGATAGACTAAAGCCCGTAGTTATATTACTAATTATATATATAATATATATATCTAATATATATTAATATTAACATATTATCTAATATATAATATTATATAATACTATATATTACTTATATAATATATTATATATATATATATATATATATATCATTATCATATATATATAAATATTATACTATATTTTCATTATATATATAATATATAATATATATTATATATATAATTATATTATAGTTATATATTATATAGAGATGAAGATAGAGATAGGTAAGTGAATAGAGAAGAGAGATGAGAAGATATAGATAGCAGTAATGATAGAGATTATAGTAATATGAAGTAAAAAGAGAGTATAATATAATGAAGTAATAGAGAGCAGATAGATATGAGAGAGTATATAGTAAATATATATATATATATCATAGATATACATATTAGAGAAGTATATATAGAATAGTATAGAAGTACTATATGCGAAAGTTAGATAAAAGTGCTGGAGTATTCGCTCGTTTTGAATATAATAATTATAATAATAATATAATATATATATATAATTAATATTATAATTAATATAATATATATATATATTAATATATAATATATATATTTTTATATATGAACTAATATTAAGAGAGGGGATTTCTTTAATACTACTAGTATATAAAATAAATAAAA
Source organism: Trachelipus rathkii (assembly GCA_015478945.1). Classification (NCBI taxonomy): domain Eukaryota; kingdom Metazoa; phylum Arthropoda; class Malacostraca; order Isopoda; family Trachelipodidae; genus Trachelipus; species Trachelipus rathkii. The sequence continues at coordinate 17,805 of JABUQX010052530.1, read as the reverse complement.
TATATATATATTAATTAATTAATTAATATATATATATATATATATTTAATAAGTATAATAATTTATATATATAGGATAGTGTGATGGTATTATAATTATATATTTAATAATATATATTAGTTATATATATATATTAATTCATATATATTATTTAATATATATATATATTAGTATAATACTTATTTAATAATAGTTTATATACTTTATTTACGTTATTCACTCCGAATAATTATTCAAATTATATTATTATTTTATATTCTCCTGCACTAAAGTGTGTCCTAATAAATTATAAATATCAGTTTCTGAATAACTTACATTTAAATATATTCGTAAGAAAAATAAATAAAATATTAATATAATAAAAAATAAAAATTTTTTATAATAATATTCAAATTAAATATGGATTCAATGCTTGGTTTTAGGCTGCAAGATCAAACTCTTGCAAATATTATAATAAATTAAGACCAAATTAATACCTATCTATAAAAAAAAGATAAATTTGAACATGAATGGTGATAGTATATATTAATATAATATATATAATTATTAATTAATTAATATTAATATTATTATATAATAATATATATATTAATATATATATATATTAATATATTAATAAATATTATAATATATATAATTAATATATTCACTTATATATATATATATATATATATATATATATTATAATATATATATATATAAATTAATATATATATATATATATTAATAATAGTATATATATATATATTAATATAATATCAAATTAATAATTAAGTTATTCAATATGATAGCGTGAGAATTAGATATGTGACTTAAATATAAAGATGGCTCGAGATCTTAAAACCTCACTCAACCACCTCGGCGAGTAACTTTACTGACTAAATCTATAACTTGATAGAGTCGTCTAAGGCTCGGTTCATCTATAAACTTATACATCTCTTCTTCTGACTCTCTGTCTCTCTACTCTCTTTTCATACCTAACATTCTTTCCCTACTAATATATATAATTTAGTATTTAGTTTTAATTATTCATACATTATCATATATATAGATTAATATAAATTTTATTTGTATATAATATAATAAAATATATAAATAATATTTATGTCTATTGACAATTCTCAATAGCACATTTTCTAATAGTATGAGTACTTTGTGAGATAATCCAATATTTATCAATATCATTTTATTATAAGAACAGTTATATTGCAAAATGTAGGTATATATAGGTCAATATATTAATTATATATATGAATAATGTATAGTGAGTCATGTATACAATTTTACATAGATTAATCTTCATTTATCTATTACCGTTCTATTTATACTATATTAAATTATTTTATTATCTATTATTATATATAATTTACTTATATAGGTATCATTAGATATCAACTTAGTGTACTGAGTATATTAATATCAATATATAATATTAACATGCTTTAAAAATAAATAATAGATCATTATATTATATTATAAATAGAACATTATAATAGTGTGAGTGTGTATATATATATAACATACTTTATATTTAGTACTCAAAATAATAATATAATTATATTATTTTATAGTGTCCCGGGGTCTCAAATGCCTACGGGACAGTAACATCTATAATATATGCTAAATTTGAATTTTATCGAGCTTACGTGAGTACCTAAATAACTTTAATTTATATATATTATTTTACAGGTGTGTCCATATTCCAACCGACTCACGGTCATCAGCTCCTTATCTTTCGAGAGCTTCGAGGGATTATCGCCGGTGCGATTAGTTGCAAAAAGCACACATTAGTCTTAATTTTTATCAGGACTTTATACGCTAAACATTAACAGGCTGTTTAAATAATAGAGCATCATATATCACAACAGGACTTTAAAGTAGAGAAGTAGAATTAAAAATTACAGACATGTGGTAAGATCAGTGCAGATAAGATGTGCGAGAATTACATACGAGATAAACAGAAAGCAATTTTGACCTACAGTTTCTGGCAAAGGTACAACGAAAGTGCGAAAGCGACTTCTGCGAGGCGTGATGAGCATTAGCTTCTGTACGATCTCATAATAATGTTAACTACGAACTTTATCAACATCCCACGAACTCTCATATGTGCCGATAAGTAACTAAGCCACCTGCGACAATGTGCGTAATACGAGGTGAGTCGTCACGTTAAGAGAGCGTATTGTTTTATAGTGAGCTGTGGTGAGGCCGCGCGGTACGATAAGTTCCACGTCTCCAGTCTCTGCATCCTTGCCGCCTTGCTCTCTCCTCCTTCCGTTGTTGTTGTGGTTACCTATAGAAAAGAGATAAAGCACCAACATCGCACTCGCAGGAAGATAGAGGGAGTCAAATAAGAACTGGAAAAGTTGGCATAGCAAGCAGTTTATAGACGTCATATCTACGGCCTTTACTTAATTTCGACCACTACTCAGACTATATATAAGCTCGTGGTTCTGTAAATTGATCATAAACCAGTAACGCACCTCTCTCCTCTGGGACGGATATGAACATATCGCCCCTATACAAAAGCTCCGTAATTGTTTTATGCGATGTGTATAGCTGGAACAACAATAGAAGCAAGCAGCGGAACACATTAAGAGATCTTCGCAGCCTAAATGCAGAAACTTCCCTCTCAGTTTTGCTTGAGGCCGTCACCTCAGCAAGTACCATTATAGATTGGAGTAGAACAGTAACAACGAATCCTTTTTTATTGGCAACTCTGTAGCTTAAGGCCCAACTGGACACATGTTGGTATCATTATGGGTCATCATGATGAATGCTGAGAGAACCGTCGAATAGAGATAGGAA